>JANAVB010007297.1:0-43142 GCA_029216955.1 Iris pallida
AAAGCCACATGTGTTGTCGATCATCACATCAGTGATTGGAAGCGGGAATTCGTCCTTCGGGCAAACAGAGTTGAGATCCCTGAAGTCGATACAGACTCGTATCTTCCCGTTCTTCTTGGTGACAGGAACGACGTTGGCTACCCAATCCGGGTGTTGTTCCTCACGGATGAAGCCGCTGGTCAAGAGTTTGTCTACCTCCTGATCGATGGCATTCATGATGTCCGGACGGAAGCGTCGCTACTGTTGTTTGATAGGTTTGGCATCAGGTAAGATGTTCAACCTATGCATTACGATCTGTGGATCGAGTCCCGGCATGTCTTCATAGCTCCAGACGAAGACGTCGATATACTCTTTAGCCAGTTGGATTAAAGATTCTCGATCTTCTCCTTCCAGGCTTTTACTGATGAAGATGGGTTTGGAAGAAGACCCCTCCCCGAGGTCGATCTGCTCGACTTCGTCTTCGGTGGAAGGTTCACGAAGCTCAAAACGAGATTCCTATTGTTCCCCTAGGCGTTGGGCCCAGGGTTCTTCTTTGAAGGGTTCTGGCGCTTGGTCTTCGCCTTCACCTTTTTGAGGTTGTGCTGACGTCATGTTGGCTGACAGCACTTTCCTGAAGACTGATCCGATACTGGTATCGGAATCCCAAGTCGATGATTCGGACGAATGGGAATGTTCTATGTCTTCTGCATCTGAACTCTCTGGGGTTGATGGCGGCGTGACATAGCCTAACCCTCATCCAGTCCGATTATAATAGTCCTGTGGCTTTCCATTGGGCATCGAAAGCCAGACAGGGAGATGCCGACCCTTGCCGTAGTTTAAGCCTTTGTTGCTTTTCAGGTCGTAGCCCATCTTTTGGATGATGTGCTTTGCCGCATCCGTGTACCGATAGACTTGTACTCTGCCGGTATCAGGTTCGGGCTCGATTGACGGGAGGTCCCGATGACGCTCGACTTTGCCCGAGATGATGGTGCCTTGGTCTCGGCTCCGTGGAGGGACTATGAAGACTCCTTGAGACGGGACTATTCGATTATGGTAGACGGTCGTTATTTGTGTTTGTAACGACCGTAGAGCGTTGTCTAATGTATACATGGCATTCCAGTGTGGAAGACAAGAATAATTAAAAGACACTCTATTATTGATAAAATACGAGATCTTATCCCGTGGGATTATATTGTCAAAGGAGGGTGCCTCTACGTCAGCCGAGATATAATCACCAAGCTCCTCGTCTGTAAGAACTGGGGGCAGACTAGGAGAGTCCACCACAGCTTTGGGATCTGAGAGGGTTATATGAGCCTTCTCTGACACCTTGGATGACTGCGGCGGCTTGCCCTTGAGACGCACCTTGAGAGGCGCCTCGGCTGCACCTCCGGTGAGTGGTGCCTTCCCTTGTAATTTTGCCACCAGGGGAGCCGATGTTGGTGGCTTTCCCTTGAGGCGTATCTTCAGGGGTGCTTCGCGAGCCGGCGCTTTCCCTGATAGCTTGATGCTCATTGGAGGCACCTTCTGGGGTGGTTTCCCCTTCAGTCGGATTTTCAAGGGGGCGTTGGGAGTCGTCTCAGGCTCCATGTCAGGTTCTGTTGCCGTCTCTGCCTCATCATCAGCGTCGTTGGCTTCCTCCTCGTCAATGGGCTTGTACAAGTCGGAATCGGTGAAGTAGGCTTCAATCCCTTTGAAAGGATCGATGTCTGTAAACTCCGTCCGGATGACGCCATTGGTGGATACATACTTCATGCATTGGTGGAGCGTGGAGGGCACCACCATGTACTCATGCAGCCATGGTCGACCGAGCAGGATGTTGTAGTTGACCTCGGCATCTACCACATAACAAGTCACCTCAGTTTTGAGGCTGCCAATGTGACACTTCAGTCGGATCTTGCCTAATGGCTCGCTCTTGCTAGCATTGAAGCCACTGATGGTGGTATTGGAGGGCGCCAGCCGATACATCGGGATCCCCAGCTTAGATAGCAGTGCCTTCGGAATGATGCTTAGGGAAAACCCAGGATCGATCTGAATCCGGCTCACCTTGACCGAGCCAATGTACCCTGTATAATACAGCGGTCGGTTATGTCGGTGATGCTTGAGCAGCATGTCTTGTTGGGTGAAAGTTATGTTTGGGATAACTTTATCCGCACAATGACAGTGCGTACAAGTAGTTGGGAGGTCTTCAGGCTGCTTGACCTGACTGAGAAAGGATTCAGCGTCCTTCAGAGCTTCGCAGAGAGCTTCTCGAGAATCTTTAGAAAGATGCAGGAGCTCGAACAAAGACAGGCGCGCAGGTGTACTGGCTAATTGTGCCAGAATGTCGAAGTTGTGAGGCTTGGACAGCCCCGAAGCATTCTCCTTCCGTAGAGGTCTGTCAAAACGGGCCTCCACCTGCTTCTGCTTGTTGGCTGCTGAAGGCTTAGATGGACCCTCCTCAGGGATGGTGCTAGGAGGCACCACCTCGGCGGCGGCTTCGCCGGATTGGGAGCTCTGTTGTGCACGTGTTTGCACTGGAAGTGCCTCTTCTGTTGAAGAAGAGACTGTGCGGCAAGACTTGATCTTCCTGCCTTTTGATTTGGAGGTAGGGCGTACCTCCGATTGAGTCACCTCGGAGACGAGGTCGGGGTGAACCCAGAGGACCTCTCCTCGAGATGTGGTGAGCGGGGTGAGTCCACTCACATTGTCACGAATAAGTGGTAAGTTTACCACCTCCATTGTCGCCTTAGGGATGGGGACGATGCCATCTTGTGTGGTAGTTGGCGGCAAGGTGCCGAACTGATGTGAAACCACATTGACCGACACCGTCTTCTCTTCATAGTCGACCGAGATTACATCCGCATTGATCATGCGCTGGATGTAATTCTTGAGGATGTAGCAGTCCTTGGTCGGGTGTCCGACAAACCGATGGTAGTGACAGTACCTTGGGTTGTCCACTTTTCCAACTTCATCGGGCCGCTTTGGATCCGGTAGCTTGATCTTGTCACCCTGCTTCAGTATCTCGAAAAGTTACAGGGTGTCGTCATCATTGAATGAATAAACCTCCTTGGGTCTTGGTGCCAGTGGAGGCTTCTGAGTAGGCGCAGATGCGCCTTTTGAGGCATTAACATTCAATGCCTGTTTCTCCTTTGCTTCTCGTCCGGAGCTGTTAGCTGCGGACTTTTTCCTCTTATCGTCAAAGGCGGGGAAGCTGACACCCAGAAGACGTGCATTGGCCGCCTTCTTTTCTGCAGCTTCAGCTTCGATGATTAGGGAGCTCCAGTTAGGAGGGGGAGTAGAGTTGAGCCAGAGCTTTACTGCAGGCAACATGTTCATGCTACAAACGGAGAGGAGCGCATGTTCTGGCATGCCTGGAGGTACCCTGAAGCAAGCCTGTCGGAAGCGTTCGATGAACGCCCGAACTATTTTCTTCTCCTTCTGACGTATCTCTATGAGAGACGCCATCGTCATGTCCTTCCCGCCGTCGTAGAAGCGGTCGAGGAAGAGGCGCATCAGGTCGTCGAAGGACGATATGGAATTGTCGGGGAGGCTGCAGTACCAGTCATACGCCACTCCTTTCAGGGCCCCGACAAAGATACTGGTGAGGAGCGCGTCCTCCTTCGGAAGATGCCCTGTCTGTGACTGAAAGTACGTCAGGTACCGTCGCAGAGAGTCCTTCCCGTCGTATGGGGTGAGTGTTTGTGGTTTATACTTTGGGGGATAAACCACCTTGTTCCACTCGAGGGGATAAGGCTGGGGAATGCCCATCTTCTGGCGTTCCTCTTGCCTGTTCTTGGACTCGAAGCGCTCCCACAGGTCTTTGATCATTTCGACCACATCCTCCGTAGAGCTAGGAGTCGGGAAAGGAAGTACCATCTGGATTGGAGCGTTTGAGGGCTCCGAGGTCCGAGGTGCTTCTGTATCCGAGGGCGCCCGTTGGAGGGGCACACTCGACTCCCCATTAGCTCCTGGGTTAGGACCAGTTGAAGGTGTCCTGATCAAGGCCGACCGCATCTCAAACACTGCTTGAGTCAGTGCTTGCATAGAGGCAGAGAGGGTTTTGAGTCCTCCCTCCAATGAGTCTATGCGTTGGACTATGTCCTGTGACGGCGCATCAGACTCGACATCATCCCCAGCCATGTATACTGTTCTGACACGGCCAGGAGTGGATGGATTGGTTGAGGCTTCGCTTTCGGCCTCACTCTCATGCGGGGGGGTTACTTCTCCTGGTATTTGGCCACCTCCAGCCACATTCTGGAGTTCATCTTCAATAGGCGCATCTGCAAGGGTCTGATTGCCCTCAGCTCCGTCTTGAAAGACCTCTTCGTTTCCAGAACTACCCCCGGCGGTGTCCTGGAGGACATCCTCATTTTGAGGGGCTTCAGGGAGAGTAATCTCGCCTTGATGATGAAGATCCGCCGCAGCTGTGCTTTGGACATCTTCGTCTTCGGAAGGAGGCTCAACAAGGGTCTGGCTACCCCCAGCTTCCTCCAAGGACTTCTTCCTCGACCGAGTGCCTTCAAACACTCCAGAGGTCAAGACAGCTGCCTTGGTTTTCCTCGGCTGGCTTTTGGATGAAGACGAGGAATTGGCAGTCATCTTCCGGATTGATGAGGAGTTGGAGACCACGTTGCATGAAGCAACCTTTGGCTCCTCTTCAGCTGACACCTTTGTCCCAAGGCGACGTCGGAGAGGTGTCGATGATTGCAGTCGTTGGAAGACCGACTGTCTTGGTGGAGCTGCCGCCTTGCAACAGCAGTTGATGGTGACCACCGCACAAGTATGCCCCGTGAGAGGCGCATCGTGCTTGTTGGTCGACTCGCCTGACCGGCGCTTGTGAGTGATCACGTTGCGCAGGTCATTGGAGGAGAGTGGTGCCTTTACACCCCCTTCAGACGTATGGCAAGGCCAAACGCCGGGGTGGTCAGGTGAGTACTGTGCCCCCTGATCTAATACCAAGCAGGCATCACGATCAGTAGTGGGGGAACCACAACATTTGAAGTGACTTGAACGGACCTCAAACGCACAACCAGAGGAGGCACGGGAGTTCAAGACCACTGAGTTTGCCTCTCTCGACTTGGTTGTGCACGAAGTAGATGCGCCCAAGCGAGATGAGGACTTTGAAGATCGACTCGTTGTTGGTGCAGAAGCACTTGAGTCAACCTTGTACAGCTTGCCATCGGCAGCGCGCGTGATGACGAGCGCGTGCCTCTGGCCGGCTACTGGCATAGCACGTTTGTGGCGCATGGCCCGTGCCGCCTTGGATTTCTTCGTACCAGCCCGCTGGGGCGCATAGTACTTAGCATCCAAATTCTCCTCGCCATTACAGCGAGTGAGTCTGTCAAAGACAGAGGCTTTTTGTGACGCATCAGAGGTAATGCGCGGGGCATTGGCTGCGCCCCTGCTCCGTCGACGTATCTTCTTCGCCTGAGAGGGAGATAGCTGGGGAACGTGGTCGGCCGCACGCTTCCCCAAGAGATGCGCTGCATCGGCAGGCGCACCTTGGTTGCTGAGAACGTCAGCAGGAAGGAAAGGCTGGATTGCTGCATCCCCTTCAGTGGTGGTGCCCGAGGCGTCGACCTTGCGCACCCAGGCCGTGCGGATCTTCTTCGGCTTTGGTAGCCGCTTCGAAGGACTCGCACTTCCTTCAGAAATGAACTCCTCGTACGCCTGTTGATTGAGGCGCACGACCAGCGTCTTGTGGGAGGAGCCCACCTTCACGTCGTCGGCCTGTGACACGACTTTCTCGGAAGAGGAGAAAGAAGTCCCCAGCAGAGTCGCCAGCTTGTTTGCCATTAAAATTGTTTGATTGAAAATTTTAATACAAACAGAACTGTGTTACAATGTAGGACTTAGATGTAGTCCTAGGAGTACACTTTTGTTTAAGCTGGGTCCTTAGTGCCAATGGAGCGAGTGGTAATACGTTGACTCCGTTGACGGGCTGACGACGGTTATCGGTTCTCTGAAGGTGTGGATTGCTCTGGGTGCTGGAGCTTGCTGAGAGGAGGAAGACATTGAGTGTCTGTATCTGCCTCTCTGATGATTCCTTGTATGTTCGTTATGGATTCCTGTGTGTGTGAAGGAGAAGATCCCTCTATTTATAGTTTTGCAGGCTGGCTGCTCATGCGCGCATGTAGGATGCGCCGGTGTGTGGGGACGCCACGTGGAGGTTGCTGATGGAGGCGCGTAGATGATGCACCCTGATTGAGGGGGATAACTCTTCATACTGCTGTTGTGAGCCGGCACGTAGCAGAGGAGAAGATCTTTCTGTTGCTGAAATCTTGGACGAGTTGAGTCAAAGGACACGTGTCATCGACCCATGGCTCAAAGATCTCGGATTTGGTGGGGGGGTAGTGATCTGGTGAGCTGCGCCTTGATTGGGCGCAGGAGGAGGTTGCGGCTCATAACCTTTAGGAGTTACAAACCATTTAGGGCGCATGGCTTTTGAGGCGCATGCAGGTGACCTTCCTTCTGTCTTTCGAGATCAGAGATCAGTCTGGGGCGCATGGCTTTTGAGGCGCATGCAAAGCTTCAACTGGAGACTCTTCTTCTGTCTTTAGGGATCAGTGAAGGGTCTGAGGCGCATGGCTTTTGAGGTGCATGCTGGTTTGGACGCATGGCCGTAGAGGCGCATGGCGATTTGGACGCATAGCCATAGAGGCGCATGCGGATGGCCACGTGGCAGTAGCCGTCGGAATAGAGTCATGATGATGCTGACGTTGCCGACGCTTCGTTCTCTGAAAAAAGCTGTCAACCGTTCAGACTTTGGGAAGCGTGCTGCCAACTCTGGTGTCAGTTCAGCATTTAATGTTTGTGACGTTCGATGGACAGCTGAGTGGGCACATTGGTTGGTGGTCCACTCGGCATGGAGATGTGAGGGGGGGTGCATCCTCTGTGATGCGCCGGGTACTGTAGGGCGCGTCTGTGTGATGCGCCTGATGCTGGAGGGCGCGTCCGTGTGATGCGCTGTTTGGCTGGCGCATCCGACATGTCCTTTAATGATGCGGCTGTCTCGCTCCTCGAGTGCTATAAATAGCCGTTTGGCTGAATTCGAGGCGTCCGGTTCATCCATTTAATGCAAATTCATTGCACAGAATTCGGAGAGTCATCCACTTGGCGCGTGGGTTTGATTTGCCCGGCCTATAAATAGTGGCATGGAGAGAAGGTTTGCTCCTCATTCCCTCACGTACTTCCAACATGAACTTGGATATGTGGGTGCATTCTGTTGACGAAGTGCTCCCGAGGGTAAAGATGAGACGTCGTGTTGTCTTCGATGCACTTGAAGGTGACTGTTACATCCAAAAGACGAAGTCGAGGGCTTCTGAGGCAGGCGGAAGGTGCCTGTTGCATCCAAAGATAGGGATGTTCGGGCCTCGTCTCCGTTGTTCCGGAAGAGCCGTAGATCGGAATGGCGGTGCTAGGCTCTCTCTTCCTTCAAAGTGGGTGTCGCCCGCTCTGATTGTGTTGAAAGCTGTCTTTCGCCGTGATTTCGATCACGGTCTTCCTTGGCCTTTGGAGGCTCTTTCGAAGCCTCTCCTGGCCACAGATTTGTGGTGCTCTTCTCTTCCTTGGTTCCAGCCAGAGGGTTAAATGCTTTACTTGGCGAAGCACTTATCAGGTGAGCCTGGCTGGAAGAGCGGCACATAACTGGGCTCTGCTCGGCCAGGTGAGCCTGGTTGGAAGAGTTGCTCATAACTGAGCTGCTGAAGGGATGCACATAACTGAGCTGGATGCACATAACTGAGCTGCTGAAGAGATGGTAGGATGCGCCTGGCTGGAGACGCATGACATCTGCTGCGCCTGGCTGACAGCGCATGGTGTCTGCTGCGCCTATCGGAAGGCGCATGGTGGTTGCTGCGCCTATCTGGAAGGCGCATGGTGGCTGTTGGCTGTAGATCTAGGATCCTTCCTTTGTAGAAATTCTCCTTTGTACAACCTTTTCTAGACATGTAATAGACTTTTATATATATAAATAAAAAGTCCTTCTTTGATTGTCTATGGCTTATTTGATTAGCTGTCTGAGTTCTGGCGCATATAATACCTGGCGCATGGGCTTTCTGGTTGTGAAATTCTATGCTTCTACACGTACCATCCGCAGACAGACGGCCAGTCGGAGCGTACCATTCAGACGCTAGAGGATATGTTGAGAGCGTGCATGCTTGACTTTGGAGGTTCATGGGAGGACCATCTTCATCTTATTGAGTTTTCCTACAACAATAGCTATCAAGCGAGCATTCAGATGGCTCCGTTTGAAGCGTTGTATGGTAGGAAGTGTCGATATCATGTTTGTTGGAGCGACATAGGAGAGCGACAGCTATTGGGTCCCGAGTTGGTCTTGAGCACAGTGGAGACAGTGAAGAAAATTCAGGGCCACCTGCGAGCAGCGCAGGATCGTCAGAAGCAGTGGGCAGATAATCGTCGACGACCCTTGGTGTTCAAAGAGGGCGACCATGTGTTCTTGAAGATATCCCCCACTAGAGGTACGATTCGATTCGGAGGACGTGGCAAGTTGAGTCCAAGGTACATCGGGCCTTTCGATGTCTTGGAACGTGTTGGAAAGGTTGCCTATAGACTGGCCTTGCCACCGTCACTAGAGGGAGTGCATGACGTATTCCATGTATCTCAGCTGAGGAGGTACGTGGCGGACAACAATCATGTGCTTGATCACTCCGAGATCACAGTTGGACCAAGTTTATCGTACGAAGAGCAACCAGTAGGTATCCTCGATCGCCGAGTGAAGGTGTTGCGGAATCAATCCATTCCATTGGTTCGCGTGGCATAGAAGCATCACTCGCCAGGGGAGTCTATATGGGAGCGCGAGGACAACATCCGAAATCGCTACCCGTATTTGTTCGAAGACGAAGGTATGTCTTACATTTTAAGCTCTTAAATTACTACTAATTCCCTTGCATTGCATTCGATCCCCCAGCCTTATTTTAATTTCGAGGACAAAATTTTTTAAGTTGGGAAGGATGTAAACCCCCATAATTTATACTAATTTTATTTTTATAATTATTTATATTTGTTATACAATTATATTATTTTATGAAATTATTATTTTAGTTTAGTAGTATAATTAATGAATGAGTATATATTATGTATGTGCATGTTTGAAATTGCTATTAATTGTAGTCTACTATAAAATCTATAAAATTTTAGATATTTATTAATAATTTCCTTATATTTTTCTTGCACAAATAAATGGCTTAAATGGATGGAGCATATAATGTGGATATATCAATAAGTATATATATAGAAATAAAACTCTAGTTATTAGTAAAAAATAATAATAATAATAATAATGTAAATGGGGCCGGCCACACCCAGCAAAGGGGGGCGGGCCAGGCTCGGTTGCTGGCAAATACCAATGCTTAGCCATTGTTAAGTAAAAAAAAATAGAGGGGGTACTGTTCCGAGGAACAGTACCCATGGTTTCCCGAATATAAGCGGGCGGCTGAGAACCCAGAAGAAGTAACTCATACTTCTTCATATCTCACCAACTGTTTTTAAAAAAAATTTAAAACAAATTCAAACTAAGATTCTCCCCTATCCTAAGCGACCAAAACCAAACCTAATCCTAGCCCCATACGGTTTTTAATCCGATTGCAAATAGGAAATCTACACATCCTATATATGTTCGGGAGAGAGTGTTTTCGGCAAAAATTCATCTGAACAACTTCGTCCTTGTCACGCCCCGATCCCGCAGAGTCATTTCGTCCTCGCTTCGGACTCTGTGAGACTGTTCGTCCTCGCTAAGGCGTGATACCGTGCAAGCCTAAGTTGCGCTTGCACACGGCCAAGACCTGAAGCAAGACAAGATAGACAAGGTTGACAATACGCAGCAGAATGTATCGCAGATAATTGAAGCAGCAGCGAACATATTTTAGAATACAAGCATTGAACACAATGGTAACAAGAACAATTCTCTTTATTGATTTCATTTGAACAGATTACAAGCTCTCGATTCTCTCTGATAGAATATTACATTCTCTCAGAACTTTACAGATTACAATGATCCCGTTCCCATACATTACATCCCTTTATATACAAAACCAAGTCTTGCAACAGATGTCATCTCTTGGCATCTCTTCTGATTTCTGGCTCCTGAGGATGAGGCTCGGGCTATCACTTCAAACTATCCTTCTCGATGCATAGTGCACCTGTATGCAGACTGATGGTGGGTCAGTATATCAGCATACTGGTGATTGTGAACAAAGGGGCTACATTTGTCTGAAATGATCACTGTTTATTTAGTGAGAAAACGTTTCTTGTGATGTGATCTTGCTACTTTTTACCTATGTACATTTTATGCATACAGAGTCAGTTTATATGTCTTTTTGAAAATACATCTTTGAAAACCAACATATCATTTCCATTTTAGCCGTTGTAGCTCCCTTGGGTTCAGCCCGTCGCTAACCGCTGTGACTCGCATGGGTTCAGCTCGTCGCTAGCCGTTGTGACTCTCTTGGGTTCAGCTCGTCGCTAACCGCTGTGACTCGCATGGGTTCAGCTCGTCGCTAGCCACTGTGACTCTCTAGGGTTCAACTCGTCACTAAGTGGATACCCCAATACAAATGCAATATCATATGAAACCATCATGCATCAATCGAGCAACTCATAAATAATTCCATCTTTTTCTCAAGCAGGAAATCGTTCTCTTTCTTAGCAGACAATGTGCGGATTCTCTTATAAGCATACTCAAAGTCTAGCATCTTGTTATTAGCAACAACATTCATTCAAAAGCTCAAATTCTTATTAGGCGCAAGCGAATCATAAAATGAGACTTTGTCCACTCACCCAGATCAATCGTCTTCTGTTGCAGAGCCAGTAATCCGATCTTTCTGTCTATCTAGTGCCTTCACGGAGCGGGGCACTACAGTCCCCAACCCGAACTCCGACTCCAGGACCTTCCCCACACCCCCGCGCGTACAGCCGACGGCCTGCTCGACGTCGTCGACGACTGGATTGCCGGACAAACGTGCCTAGCCGAGAGGAAACAGGGGATGCCCTGTTTATTTCAGAACTCAGGTACCCACTTTCAAATCCGAATTTCTTTGTTTGTGTTCGACGAAAAGTCGATCTATCGACTTCTGTGTGTAGACAACATAACCATCTCTAAACCCTAGCAATTAGAAAATTTTCTAATGCTTAGAAAATCCTAGAAAAGATTCGGGAAAGTTGAGAAAAAAAATTAGAAAAACAGAACCCGAGAAACCCCCAAACCCCTGACTTGGAAGGGCGATTTTGGCCCAGATATTGAGAATTTATAGGAAATAATTTAGACAGTCCTAGTTAACCTATATGAGATGGAAATCCATCTGTTAGATTAAATTTTTATGTAATATACAGGAAGTTACGGATCGATGAACTTAGGAGAAAAACTGTTTTTAAAATATTGAAATTTTAGAATTATGTCCGATACGGCGTACGCTCCGACAAATCGGGCGACGTGGTTGCACGCTATATGCATCGAAAGGCGCGTATGGACGTTGCCGATGTGTGGTAACTGACGGAACTCAGTTTCGTCGTGTGTGCGCGACGAAATCAGTCCGTATCCGTCAAGATACCCCCGTATCGCCAATTTGCAAACTTTGCCCTAACTTCGTGTACAGTCGTCGATTTGAAATGAAACTTGTGCCAACAGGTCCAAATCGAAATTATGGTCCTGTGTGCCAAGTTTGGTTCGATTCTGAGAAGGTCGAATCGGAACCCCTTT
The DNA here is from genome assembly GCA_029216955.1 of Iris pallida. NCBI lineage: Eukaryota > Viridiplantae > Streptophyta > Magnoliopsida > Asparagales > Iridaceae > Iris > Iris pallida. The sequence goes on from JANAVB010007297.1 coordinate 11,675, forward strand.
TTGGCGGGCCCACGACCCACTCAAACGGGCAATTTTGTACACGGCTCATCAGAATCCAAACTGGACATACCGTTGAGTTTCTCTCCTCAAACTGAATCCGTAGACATGTAGTTTTATGACTTTAGAGACCATAGACTTCGACACGTATTTCGGTGTAAAGTGGGTCCAACGGCGGACATCGTTTTGACCCGAAATTATGATTTTGCCCCTGTTCCAGAATTAGACTTTTGGACAGGCATTTCCTAGGTATATCTTTTACACCGAGTGCATTTTTTATGTTTGTTTCAGCGTCCGGAGGTGTTTGGAGATTGTGACTTTCTTAGCCGACATTGTAATTTCTTGGAACTTGCCACTTTGCACCATCAGGCAAGATACCTTGCCACTTTACTCTGTGATTATTATATTCTTATTTTCAGTTGTTATTTTTAGCAGTTCTTTTTCTTGATATTATAAAACTGTGCGTCCAAGTCACACTTGGGTGCAAGCGACTCTATCGGTCATTTTTCTCGCTTTATTTATTTTCTCTTGCATTGAATTAGCCTAGTGACCACCATTGATATTGAGGTATTGGTATATCTCGTACGGCCTTGACACTTGATTTACCATATATGTGAGTCACATGTAGGACACGTATTCGCGTAGTCGATTGGACACCGATACGTATGGAGCGTGCGACGGCTAGGAGTAACTGCCAATAGAATTGCATGCTAGAAGACTTGGCAGTTACTAGAGGTTCATGAGTCATAGATGTGACCCTACTAGGCATTGGATGGGGAGAACAGTTTCCTTAGCGTATGGGTCCTTATGCACTTTCCTATTACTGATACTGCTGGCCTCTGACATTCGAGGAATGTTATGCTTTGAGGTCCCTGGTATCCTGATGGGGCCATACCTGAGTTACTGCTACTGAGCCAGATACCCATACGTTGAAGGTTTGTTCTTAACCGCATTTTCACTGTAGAACTGGTAGGCACCCTATTGCATACATCCCTTCTCTGTCTATTATATTATCATAGTTTATATGGCATGGTATTTTCTTGTATCTTGCTACGTCCCTCTGAGGACCTGGTTATCTCTCTAGGATTAGACGACTTTCCGCATAAGTACGGAGCGGCTCTGGATCCATCTTACATCGATGACGAGGCAGTCACTACTGATTTCTAGTCTATTCTTTATTTGAGATATTAGTGGACATTATTTTCCATCTCTTTTATTTCTATTTTGCGGAGGTTGGACTCCGATCTTGTGAGACTATTTTTCATAGCTGTTTTGAGTGAGCATGTTCACTCGGCTATCTTTTGATACTCTTATTATTTATTTGGACTCTATTATCTTATGTGTTGAGCTGTGATGAGATTAGATTATGTTATTCTGGCCTGTAATATTTTTATTTACAGCTTATGTGCATATATGAGGATTTCATATATTGGAGTATTCTTAGTATATGTGCAGCTGGCATGTTCACGTACTTGGTCCTACGTATTTTGGGACTGGGGCGTTACAGAATATGGTTGGAATTACTGAAAGACTTCGATGTGAATCTTTAGTATCATCCAGGCAAGGCGAATGTGGTAGCAGATGCCTTGAGCAGGAGAGGTGGTACATTCATTTTAACCCTGCAGAGGCATATTTTGGAAGATCTTCAGTAAATGGGAATTGAAGTGATCTTGCCACAAGATACGGGAGTTACGGCTAGTTTACAGATTCAGTTTACTTTCGTAGAGAGGATCAGAGCAGCCCAGGCAGAGGATCTGCAGATCCAGAAGCTTCGATCGGAGTGTGAGTCAGGTCTCAGAAAGGAGTTAGTAATCCATGAAGATGGTACGCTTAGGTTCGGAAACTGTCTTTGTGTACCAAGTGGAGACCTTCAACATGAAGTTATGTTAGAGGCTCATAGTTCTCCTTACTCCATTCATCCCGGAGGCACAAAGATGTACCAAGATATAAAGCAGCACTTTTGGTGGAATGGCATGAAGAGGGAGATAGCGAGGTTTGTGTCCAGATGTTTAGTATGTCAGCAAGTGAAGGCAGAGCAGCAGACACCAGCAGGATTGTTATAGCCGCTTCCTATTCCAAAGTGGAAGTGGAAGCACATCACGATGGACTTTGTGACCGGTTTACCTAGATCTCCGACCGGTCGAAACGCAGTTTGGATAATCGTGGATCGGCTCACGAAGGTTGCTCATTTTCTTCCTTTCAGAGTAGGACAGTCTACTGAGCATTTGGCAGAAATATATATGAAGTAGATTGTGAGACAGTATGGTGTTCCAGTCAACATAGTATCAGATCGAGACACACGGTTCACCTCTCACTTTTGGTGGAGTTTGTATCAAAGTTTGGGTACCAAGTTGAGGTTCAGTACAGCCTATCATCCGCAGACGGACGAACAGCCAGAGAGAACCATTCAGACATTGGAAGATATATTACGGGCTTGTACTTTAGACTTCGACGGAACTTGAGAAGATCATCTTCATTTAGTAGAATTTTCTTACAATAACAGTCATCAGACAAGTATCCAGATGGCACCGTTCGAAGCATTATATGGAAGAAAATGTAGGTCCCCTCTGGCATGGGACGATGTGGAAGAACGAAAATTGTTGTGACCGGAGATGATCACGCAGACAGTAGAGACAGTCAAGTTGATCAGAGAGGGCTTCGATTTGTGCAGGACAGACACCGACACTAGGCAGATCAACATCGTAGGCCTCTAGAGTTTGGTGTTGGTGACCAAGTGTTTCTGCAGATTTTGCCTACTTGGGGTGTCATTAGATTTGGAACCCGAGAAAAGCTTAGTCCGAGATACGTTGGTCCATTTGATATTCTCGTTCGGATAGGCGATATTGCTTATCGTCTTGTCCTTCCGCCTTCGCTACGTAATGTACATGATGTATTTTATGTATCTCAGTTGTGTAAGTATATTCCGGATCCGAGTCACATCTTCCATCATTCTGAGCTGGTCGTCGGTACCGACCTGGCTTATGAGGAGCAATCTGTATCCATTTTGGATCGACGAGAGAAGGTGCTCAAGAACCGGACTATTAATCTTTTTTCTGTCGCTTGGGGCCATCACACACTGGGGGAGTCGACATGGAAGCGTGAGGACGAGATTGGATCTCGATATTCGCACTTGTTCGACTCAGAAGGTATATTTATCCTTATGCCTTTGTAATATGTTTCCCTGTTGCACCCACTAGGGTGGATGATTGTTCTCTAATGCCTGTTAAAATTGATAAGATTGTATGCACAGTTAGCCTTGTAATTAGTATCTTGCTTGCTTTGATTTCTCTATCTTGTCTTAGCAGAAATTCTGAGGACAAAATTTTTCTAAGGAGGGTAGAGATGTCACTTTCCGATCCCGATAAACGTATTCTTTCATGAATTCATGCATAATTCTATTTATTATTTATTAATGGTTGCATATAGCCTTTAAGCATGTCATTAATGGAATAGTTAGAGCATGTTTAGAGATTAGAATTTTCTTAAGCCAACCCTCACCCACTATAATAATCTCTTCCACACTCTCTTTCCTCATTCACTCTCTCATTTATTTTCCTCAACCACCAATGTCACTTTTGTTCCCAGAATACGTATTTTAAATACATGTACTGCTGGAATATAATTATTTGATATTTATCATGTTTTGTTTTATATTTAAATTCCTTTAATTTCCCGCTAATTATTTTTCTGCATTTTACTTTCTGCTTTGCTTTTGGGTTCGGCCCGAATTGGTTTATTTTTCGGCCTTGGATGGTCCAACATGAACCCAACTCCCCACCTACCACCACCCCCATTTAAAACCCCAAAACCCTTTCTCTCTCTTCATTTACTCCTTCTCCATTACTCTTCTTCTTCATCCTCCATAATTCTCCCCATCTATCCAGCCGCATAGGCAAATGCCAACTTGCTTCTTGATAGATTTCCATTTTTGTTGTTCCATTGTCCTCCTCTCAAGATTCTTAGATACTTTAGTACTAAGCATTTTCAATTTCTATGGCTCATTTTATGTAGATCTAAGTTTAATATATTTTAGAATTTTTAGGTTTTGATCTATTAATTTTTTTATTTTTCAAGTTTTGATGGTTCCATGTTGTAGGGAATTTGATTCTACCCAATTTAGACTATTGGTAGTCCTGATTTTGACTTATTTTGAGTGATTTATGGTCTTTTGGTTCACGGATTTTCATGGCCATTGGGGGCTGATTGGGGAAGATGAGCAGTGCATGCTATTTCCTGGCACATGCTGTTTGCTGGCAAAAAGCTGTGGCCATGCTGTTTGCTGGCGCATGCTGTCCTGGCGCATGCTGTTTCCTGGTGCATGCTGTTTACTGGCAAAAGCTGTTGCTATGCTGTTTGCTGGCGCATGCTGTTTGCTGGCGCATGCTGTCCTGGCGCATGCTATTTTCTGGCGCATGCTGTTTGCTGGCAAAAAGCTGTTGCCATGCTGTTTGCTGGCGCATGCTGTTTGCTGGCGCATGCTGTCCTGGCGCATGCTGTTTCCTAGTGCATGCTGTTTGCTGGAAAAAAGCTGTTGCCATGCTGTTTGCTGGCGCATGCTGTCCTGGCGCATGTTGTTTCCCGGCGCATGCTGTTTGCTGGCAAAAAGCTGTTGCCATGTTGTTTGCTGGCGCATGCTGTCCTTGCGTATGCTGTTTTCTGGCACATGCAGTTTACTGGCAAAAAGCTGTTGCCATGCTGTTTGCTGGCGCATGCTGTTTGCTGGCGCATGCTGTCCTGGCGCATGCTGTTTCTTGGCGCATGCTGTCCTGGCACATGTTGTTTCTTGGCGCATGTTGTTTCCTGGCACATGCTGTTTTTCATGGTCGCATGCTGTTGACTGCTATTTTCTGTGGCCGTATGGCACTTCCTGGCCGCATGAGATCCTGACCTCATATGCATTCTCAGCCGTATGAACTTCTATAATTTCTCGGCCGTATGAACTCTAGCCCATGATGCCTTTTGACTGATTCTTGTCCCGAATTAATATTGATTGATATTGACTGTGACCTTGACTAATAATTTATCATGCGTTCCTAGTTGGAACTAAAGACTGGCTAGTCGTCTTATTGAATTGAATGAATGAGACACGTTCATATTAATTATGAACTATTGTAATCGATTGGCCGATCCCGAATATTGGCATACAGGCATATGCAGGCTTCAATTTATTTATTTTTCTAAAAAAGCAGCATGTGTACTTTATGATCAAGGCATGATTTATTCTGTGGTTAGTTTTAATTGTTGCATTACGCTATGTAAGACCTACAACCTAACCGCACAGGTATCGTTGTAGAGTTGGGCATATCGTACTTTGTACGGAAGTACTCATTCTGAATGACCATGATCCACGACATGGAATTTCACTTAACATAGAGGCTACTAAGTTAAATAAATAAATAATGATTGCATGGAGAGAATGGATTCTCGAGTTCTTATATGGCAGCCCTCTTTGGGACTATTAGTGCCCGACAGGTCGGCTGGTTCCCACAGATACTGCAAATCTGTCACACGGGTAGGGAGCGATATCTGCTTATATTATTTATTATATATTGATGACGGGCGTCCCGCTGGGACTCGTCTAATTCATGATTGGCGCAATTGATTGACTGGGTAGACTAGCCTTGCTTGCACATAGTAAGAACTGAGGAATCCTTTATTGCATAATTCTAGGATAACTTGGAACTCACCGTAGCAAGCCGTAGTAGTTGGATGGCCGTTTAAGTTGACTTTTTTGTGTACTGTACCTACCATGTTAACTAACTGAGATGATCAGAATGTCAAGATATGACGGGCCAACTTCTATCCTTGTTTGGTTGGGAAGTTGGTTCGAAGTGTCGTGATGTTATGTGAATCACAGTAGTAAGCAGAGGTCTATATATCATATTCTCTTATTACTGGTTCCAATTTCTCATATCGTGCTTCCTTGCGGAACTTGTTATTAGAGGTCTAACCTCTCTGGTTTTGCATGGCCAGATTTAGAGCCGGTTCCCGAGGACTCAGCTTACTTCCACCTCCAAGATGGTCAATACTAGAGGGATGATCGCAGGAGGACTCGAGTGGGTTCCTTACTTCTCCACTCGTTTTGTTACTTACTTTATATTTTGTCGTTTGGCACTGACATGTTAGTCGGATCGTCTTGTACTTATTTTTACATAACTTATACTAAGTCAGGCTGCAGCTGATAAACAATTGTGTATACCTTGCTTCGTCATCTGGCTATGTTTTGTAAAGCCAGATATCAAGAACATTTTGACTGAGCGTTTGGGACGCCTTACTGTTTTATCTTACATGTTCTCTATTTCTGTTTCAGCGTTTGAATGATTGAGACAATAAATGTGAAGTGACCATAGTGTGACTTTTATGTAGTATGCACCCCCTCGTCTTATTAGACAGCATTGATCGTATTATACGGTATTCCTCTACCCGTAATATGTAGCTGGCTGAGTCATTCCCCCGCTCTCCAGTATTCTAGTTCTGGGACGTGACAAGGTTTTAGTGGTGGCCCATGCAGGTCTGATTTCAGACTTGTAGGGTGTTTTGATTTATAGGATGTCTCAATCACACATGTTCCTCCTTGATCTCATGATTCGTTGTTCTCAATCCTAGCTTGAAATTTCCGTATCCTTCGGCTTCATTGATCCTTCATGTCCGGTCGTTTGATTGCTCTCTTGTCCCTTTTCTTAGGGGCATTTCGTCTGTATCTGTCAGAACTGGACAGCAACAACAAGGGCAACATGGACAACATGACCAGGTTGGTCAGCTACAAGGGCCAGTACTACCACAAGAGACTATCCAAGAAGAAGTGATAGTGGAACCAGCAGCCGTACCGCAGTATCCGGAGGTTCCTACACCACCCATAGTTCTACCTACCCCAGTAGAAGTGGACACATCGGCCCTTCTGAGATCATGAGAGGGATGATGGCTACTCAGCAACACCAGATGTTAGCCCAGCAGCGCATGCACACTCAGTTGCAAGAGCAGAACGTACTCCTCAACCAAGGATTATAGACGGCATTGGAAAGAGGGACAAGGGCAGATTCAGGAGCGTCAACCAGGTTTTGCAAGTACAACCCCCGCCGTTTCGAGGGCACGGAAGATGCCATCTCTGCAGATGCATGGCTTAAGGATATTGAGGCTATTTTGACAGCAGCTAAGGTACCGGCGGAAGAACGTGTGGATCAAGTGAAGTTGTTACTTCAGGATCTCGCACGTGATTGGTGGAAATCAGAAGAAGTAGGCATCAGACGTCCTGTTGCTTGGGACGACTTTACCGTAAGATTCAAGACGAAGTACTATAGAGTTGTGGCACAGTTTGAGCTACAACAAAAGTTTATCAGCCTCAAGCAGGCTGGCAAGACAGTAGATGCTTATGCAGCGGAGTTCTGCAGATTGAGTTGGTTCGCCCCAGAGATGGTAGCAACAGAGAGCCAGAGGGCTATGAGATTTCAGCAAGGGTTTCATCTTGAGCTCTTGCAATTGATAGAGGGGCACAATTACCAGACTTTTGATGAGGTATTGACGGCAACCCGAAGGCATGAGATCATCATTCAGAGGCTTACGGCAAGGACTGGAGGTCAGAAGAGACCCCACAGGTCAGATTGAAGGAGGAGGAGGAGCAGTGCCCCGAATAACAGCACCGTCCCTTGGCATTCGTATTCACGATGTGGCAATGCGAGGGCCAGCACCACCAAAGCAGCAGCAACAACAACAGAGGAAGAACCAGCAACCCCGGCGGGCTGTACTTTTTGTGGGAAGGTAGGGCACACTAGAGATATGTGTCAGGACATTGAGCGGACTGTGTTTGATATGTGGAAGTCCAGATCATCGGGTTACCACCTGTCCCATAAATTCGAGGTCAGGAGGACCAGTACAACAATTTTCCTGCTCTGGCAGCACCAGGGGCAGGCCAGTATCGAGGACCAGCGGTGGCAGTGAGACCGTTGGCACAGCGCCCGTTCATGTCACAGTCTCAGATGTTTCGGACAGCAGGGACCGCCGATGCAGCACCAACATAGACCACCCTAGCATCACCAAGGCAGGGGCCAGCAGTAGCACCAGGCTAGGCCGCAGCATGGGAACCAACAAGGAGGTCGAGGGCAGGCATTCAATCTGTCATTGGAAGAGACATTGGCATCGGGAGATGTTGTGGCAGGTAATATTCTTGTCGCCTCATATCCCGCAGTAGCATTGTTTGATTCGGGAGCATCACACTCATTTATATCTGCACAATTTGCGACACGGCTAGAAATGGAGTTCAAGGCATTGCTATGGAGGTTAAATATACTCACTGGTAATGGACTCGTAGGAGTTAGTAGAGTTATTCTAGCATGTAGCGTTGTACTTTGCGGGCACTCCTTACCCGCCCGATTGATAGAATTTTCTGTTGGAAATTTCGACGTTATCTTAGGTATGGACTTGCTGAAAGACAGTCATACGACAATAGATTGTCGTAGAGGGAGTGTATCTTTTTATATTCCAGGCATGAAGAGGTTCACCTTAGTCAGATCAGTGGCAACTCACCAAGAGCAGGGAGTAGTAACGGCAATGGAAGAAGTTCAAGTCCCGAAGGTAGTTAAAGAGTTTCTAGACGTATTTCCCGAAGAACTTCCAAGTCTACCACCGGTTAGGGATATTGAGTTCAGCATAGAATTGGTACCTGGAACTAAACTGATATCAGATCTAGTTTACAGAATGGCAGATTCAGAGCAGGCCAAGGTATATCAGCACATAGAGGAACTGAAGGAGAAGAAGTTCATCCAAGCTAGCATATCACCATGGGCAGCACCAGTGGTACTTGTGAGGAAAAAGGATGGGTTATCCAGATTAGTGCATCGATTACAGGAAGCTTAACGCGGCAACAGTAAAGAACAAGTACCCACAACCCAGGATCGATGACTTATTTGATCAGTTGAGCAGAGCTAGAGTTTTCTCCAAGATAGATCTTCGTTCAGGGTATCATCAAGTGAGGGTTCGGAAGGAGGATATTTCCAAGACAGCATTCAGGTCGAAGTATGGGCATTATGAATTCTTGGTAATGCCGTTTGGTTTGACCAATGCTCCAGCAATATTTATGGATTTGATGAACCGCATCTTTATGCCATAGTTAGATCAATTTATCGTTGTATTTCTTGACGACATTCTCGTATACTCTGCTAGTGAAGAGGAGTATGAAGACCACCTCAGGAAAGTGTTACAGGTTCTGAGAGAGAATCAGTTGTATGCCAAGCTCAGCAAATATGAGTTTTGGTCAGATCATATTTCATTCTTGGGGTACATCATATCAGGAGCTGGAGTAGCAGTGGATCCCAAGAAGGTAAAAAGCAGTAGAGAGTTGGCCAGTACCCAAGACCGTAGCTGATGTACGGAGTTTCTTGGGATTGGTAGGATATTACAGAAGGTTCGTATCAGACTTTGCGAGACTTTCAGCATCCATGACCCGCTTGACACGGAAGGATGTACCATTCGTCTGGTCGGTAGAATGCCAGGCATCATTTGAGAATCTGAAGCAGAAGTTGATATCAGCTCCTATTCTTATATTGCCAGTTAGACCCGGAGGTTTTACTGTATATTATGATGCGTCAGGTAAAGGACTTGGGTGCGTCCTTATGCAGCATAGAAAGGTGATAGTGTATGCATCTAGGCAGCTTCGGGACCACGAGAAGAATTATCTAACTCATGACTTGGAGTTGGCAGCAGTAGTATTTGCTTTGAAGCTATGGAGGCATTACTTGTACGGTAATCGAGTGGACATGTACACAGACCACAAAAGTCTAAAGTACATCTTTACTCAGAAGGAACTGAACATGAGGCAGAGAAGATGGTTAGAGTTGATCAAGGATTATGACGTGGAGCTTCAGTATCATCCAGGCAAGGCTAATGTGGTAGTAGATGCTCTCAGCAGGAGAGGCGGCGCATTTTTGTTGACCACACAGAAGCATATCTTAGAAGACCTTCAGGAGATGGGTATCGAAGTTATACTTCTAGTGATGTAGGAATTCTGGTGAGTCTACAAGTTCAATCTGACTTAGTAGACAGGATTAAGACAGCTCATGCACAGGACCCAAGGATTCAGAAGCTTAGGATAGAATGTGAGTCAGAACTCAGGAAGGAGATACAAATTCATGAAGATGGTACACTTAGGTTTAGATCACGTCTATGTGTGCCTAGTGGAGATATCAGACAGGAGGTTATGACAGAAGCTCACAGTTCTCAGTATTTTATACACCCTGGAGGGACCAAGATGTACCAAGATATCAAGCAGCATTTCTGGTAGAACGTGATGAAGAGGGAGATAGCTAGATTCATTTTCCATTGCTTGGTATGTCAGCAAGTGAAGGCAGAGCAGCAGAGGCCAGCTGGGTTATTGCAACCGCTTCCTATTCCGGAATGGAAATGGGAACATATTACAATGGACTTTGTGACCAGGTTTACCGAGATCACCAAATGGTAAAGATGCTATTTGGGTGATAGTAGACCGACTTACAAAGGTGGCATATTTTCTTCCTTTCAGAGTGGGGTAATCTACAGAAAAGTTGGCAGAATTATATATGCAACAGATAGTCAGGCATCATGGAGTCCCTGTCAGTATTGTGTCAGACAGAGATACCCGCTTTACATCGCATTTCTGAAAAAGCTTACATCATAGTATGGGTACTAAGTTAAGATTTAGTACGGCTTACCATCCACAGATAGGACGGACAATCAGAAAGAACAATTCAGACTTTAGAAGATATGTTACGAGCTTGTACTCTGGATTTTGGAGGGTCTTGGGAGAGCCACCTGTACTAGTCGAGTTTTCATACAACAACAGTTATCAAGCCAGTATCCAGATGGCAGCATTTGAAGTACTATATGGTAAGAAGTGTAGGTCGCCACTAGCATGGGATGATATTGGGGAGAGGAAGATGCTAGGCCCAGAAATGATTATTCAAACAGTTGAAGTGGTTAAGGGAATTAGAGAGCGACTTCGAGTTGCACAAGATCGGCATCGTCATTGAGCGGACCAGCATCGTAGGCCGCTAGAGTTTTCTGTTGGGGTCCACGTGTTCTTGCGGATCTCACCTACCCGTGGGGTCATTAGATTTGGCGTTCGCGGGAAATTGAGTCCGCGATACGTGGGCCCATTTGCTATCCTTGATAGGATAGGTGATGTTGCTTATCGTTTATCTCTTCCACCTTCGTTACGAGAGGTGCATGACGTATTTCATGTATCTCAGTTATGAAAGTATGTATCGGACCCAAGCCATATCCTTGATCATTCTGAGCTGGTTATTGGTACCAACCTGCCTTATGAGAAACAGCCTGTATCTATTTTGGACCGAAGAGAGAAGATACTCAAGAACCGAACTAATTAGCCTTGTTCGGGTTGCTTGGGGTCATCACTCTTTAGGGGAGTCAACGTGGGAACGTGAGGATAATATCCGATCACGGTATCCGCACATGTTTGACTCACAAGGTATATTTCTTTCTGTATACCTTGATTGTCTTAACTTTTCATGCTTGTCACCTTATGAGTAGAATTACTTGAAGTCCAGGATTGTTAAACATAGATATGTTACTTGCTATTGACATTATAGAATGATTGCTTACTCGATTTACTTATACTTAGATTAGTTTAGCTTTGATGTTTCTATCCCTGCTTAGAATTGAAATTTCGAGGACGGAATTTTTCTAAGGAGGGTAGAGATGTCACTTTCCGTTCCAGAATACGTATTTTAAATTATGTATTGCTGGAATATATTTATTTGATATTTATCATGTATTGTTCTGTATTTAAATTCCTTTAATTTCTCGCTAATTATCTTTCTGCATTTTACTTTCTTCTTTGCTTTTGGGTTCGGCCTGAGTTGGTTTATTTTCCGACCTTGGATGGTCCAACATAAACCCAACTCCTCACCTACCACCACGCCCATTTAAAACCCCAAAACCCTTTCTCTCTCTTCATTTACTTCTTCTCCATTACTCTTCTTCTTTATCCTCCATAATTCTCCCCATCTATCCAGCCGCATATGCAAGTGCCAACTTGTTTCTTGATGGATTTCTATTTTTGTTGTTCCATTGTCCTCCTCTCAAGATTCTTAGATACTTTAGTACTTAGCATTTTTAATTCCCTTGGCTCATTTCATGTAGATCTAAGTTTAATACATTTTTGGAATTTTTAGATTTTGATCTAGTAACTTTGTTATTTTTCAAGTTTTGATGGTTCCATGTTGTAGAGAATTTGATTCTACCCAATTTAGACTATTGGAAGTCCTGATTTCGACTTATTTTGAGTGATTTATGGTCTTTTGGTTCATGTGTTTTCAAGGCCATTGGGGGCTGATTGGGGAAGATGAGCAGTGCATGATATTTTCTGGCGCTATGCTGTTTGCTGGCAAAAAGCTGTTACCATGTTGTTTGCTGGCGCATGCTGTCCTGGCGTATGCTGTTTTTTGGCGTATGCCGTTTGCGGGCAAAAGCTGTTGTCATGCTGTTTGCTGGCGCATGCTGTCCTGGCGCATGTTGTTTCCTGGCGCATGCTGTTTGCAGGCAAAAAGCTGTTGCCATGCTGTTTGCTGGCGTATACTGTTTGCTGGCGCATGCCGTCCTGGCGTATGCTGTTTTCTGGCGCATGCTGTTTGCTGGCAAAAAGCTGTTGCCATGCTGTTTGCTGGCACATGCTGTTTGCTGGCGCATGCTGTCCTGGTACATGCTGTTTCCTGGTGCATGCTGTTTGCTGGCAAAAAGCTGTTGCCATGCTGTTTGCTGGCACATGCTGTTTGCTGGCGTATGCTGTCCTGGCGCATGCTGTTTCCTGGCGCATGCTGTTTGCTGGCGCATGTTGTTTGCTGGCGCATGCTGTCCTGGCGCATGCTGTTTCTTGGCGCATGTCGTCCTGGCACATGCTGTTTCTTGGCGCATGCTATTTTCTGGCGCATGCTGTTTTTCGTGGTCGCATGCTGTTGACTGCTGTTTTCCGTGGCCGCATGAGATCCTGACCTCATATGCATTCTCAGCCGCATGAACTTCTATAATTTTTCGGCCGCATGAACTCTAGCCCATGATACCTTTTGACTGATTCTTGTCCCGAATTAACATTGATTGATATTGATTGTGACCTTGACTAATAATTGATCATGCGTTCCTAGTTGGAACTAAGAGACTGGCTAGTCGTCTTATTGAATTGAATGAATGAGACACGTTCATATTAATTATGAACTAGTGTAATCGATTGGCCGATCCCGAATATTGGCATACAGGCATATGCAGGCTTCAATTTATTTATTTTTCTACAAAAACAGCATGTGTACTTTATGATCAAGGCATGATTTATTCTGTGGTTAGTTTTAATTGTTGCATTACGCTATGTAAGACCTACAACCTAACTGCACAGGTATCGTTGTAGAGTTGGGCATATCGTACTTTGTACGGAAGTACTCATTCTGAATGACCATGATCCACGGCATGGTATTTCACTTAACATAGAGGCTACTAAGTTAAATAAAATAATGATTGCATGGAGAGAATGGATTCTCGAGTTCTTACATGGCAGCCCTCTTTGGGACTATTAGTGTGTGAAACCCGTAATTTTAATTAATTAATTTAGTGTTATTTTTAGTGTTTAGTCAACCCGTAAAACTATATTCTATATTTATAAATTGTTTGCTAAATTAATTATTATTATTAATCACTATTAGTTGTTAAATTAGGAAAATTGTTTTTTTAGAAAAATTATTTTCTAGAATTTTAGAGTTTAAGTCAAAACCTGTAAAATTTTATTTTATAAATTATTATTTTAAATTTGGATTTTTGTTTGCCTGACCTATCCCAAACCCGTTCCCGAGTCCCGGACCTGTTCCCGAACCCAAGTTCGAATCCAAGCAAATTTTCGATTTTCGAAATCTGAAATATTATTTGATATAATATATAATGAGTTTTCATAAAGTAAAGAATTAATATTAAATCAAAGCATTTTAATCACTCTTTCCTTTATAACATGAGAGAAGAAAACCTTTTCCTTTCCTTTACCAAACCAAACGCTCGAAATTTTTGAGCGGCCGAGCCTCTCCCTCTTCCTCTCCCGAACGGCCATGGCCGTTGAGTTTCCGGTAACCCCCGCTCACCTCTCCCTACTTAAACCCCCTCTCTTCATCCCTCTCCATCACTCACTTCACCACTTTTCCCAAACTTGTGCCCTAATCCCGAGCCCTAGCCGGAGTTCCGACCGCGCCCCCTCGGCGACCCCCGCAGCAGCCCGCGGCTGCCTTCCGCGAGCGCCGGCCGACCAGCGACCCCGCCGACCTCGATCCCCGGACCCGCAACCCGTCTCCCGCGCGATCCCTCCGGCGATCCGCCCCGACCGCCGGCCACCGAGCCCCTGTCCACGTTCGTTCCGACGCCGTCGACCCCCTGCCATTCCCGATCCACTGTTTTTGGGTTTCATGTGGCCGATCCCGCTGTCTGTGTGTTCCTGGATCGTTCCGAGACGCTGTCCGCAGAGTTCTTCGCTAAAATTCACCTGAGAGCTCTAGCCGAGCAATTTCTAGTATATTTTCGTTGCCCCGTTTCCATTTTCAGTCTATGATGAGTTTGGTCCGCGAATTCCCAGGGAATTCGGTAAGCGTATTATTTTCGGATTTCCGAAATCCTTTCGGAAGCATTCTGTGAGTTTTTGGAATATTTCTATCGGTTTGGTTTTTCCAAATTCCATTTCGGAATTGGGTTTTGTGGATTTTGTCCCTATGGCTTCTCGGAAATTCCGAGTTGATTTCGGATATATTCTTTATCTTTGTTTTGTGATATTTTCGGGTTCTGTGAAATTTTCGAGTTTCTTTTGAATACTGGAAACATGCTCGGGTTCGATATTATTCTCGGGTTTTAATATTAATGGTGGAAATAATTTCTTAGTGGTTATTCCCTGGTTTGGGATTTATAAATGGTGTTTATGGCACACTTCCCAGTTTTTGGGTTGACCGAAAATAGATGAAGTGCTGCCGGATTTTTCTATAAAATTTAATTATTTTAAAATGGTTTTTTTCGGGAAAGATTGTTATTTTGGAAATTTTTGGCGACGACCGTATTGGTCAATGGGCCCTGGCTAAGTGCAAACGAAACCGGTTTCGCCGGACGTTGAGGCATTAGCTTATATGACGATTGGACCAATATCTGAAACTCACTATTTAATTTATTATTATTTTATTTTTGAAATTAAATTGAAGGATTTTTTAGAGACTAACTAATATTTTCCTTCTTATTTTAATTCATGTAAAAAAAAGGTCTGTAAAGGGCATAAGCCCAGTTTTATTATTTCTGTGATTTTGTAATAAAATTAGTTAAATTTATTCTTTCTGGTTGTGGTTGACATAAACACGTAAAATAGTAAAATAACTATTTTTATAGAAAACCAATATTGTTTTCTCACATTAAATAAATTAGGAAAAATTACAAGTTATTATTTAAACAAATTTCATGTTTTTCTCATTTAAAGAAAAATGTAGTTTTATTATATAAATTATAAAATACCAAGTTTTGCCAATAAACCGATAAATATAAAGTTTTTTCGAAATTAAATATAAAATGATCTTTCCCTCGTAATTGAGTGTAACGCATTAGATAATCGATTTGTGTTTGTGTTAGTATAAATAAAGAATTAAAATTGACTAGGACAAATTAGAGATTGAAACTAGCACATCTAGTATAGCAACTTTGAAAATCTAAGACCGACTTCTCAATTGTAGGATTTCGAGGACAAGTCTGAAATTCATCTCGGAGTCATTACCCTAATTCCAGTCAAACCAAGGCAAGTACAGTTTGTGGTAGTTTACAATTATTTAGTAATAGTTTATTGCAAATTTAAACCACGAGGCAACACGGAACTCTCTCTGAGAGCATTGACTGTTTAAATGTTGGGTACTGGGGGAGTAGTGTAATGAGTATGACCACATCCAAAATAGTATAATGACTGTGTTAGCTTACCCCTCATACACACGGGGATAAGCCATATAGTATCAATAGGATACAACTGTACAACCCAATCCGGTCATATTCATTGCCTATTCACATCACACTGTTTTAACTGCTGGAAAACTATTTATTTCAACTTGTTTAAAAATGCATAACTCCATTATTATTTCAATTGTTAAAATATCATAAATTGTACTTTGCTCCCTCCTGACTGGAGACTATATTTTTAGGTCCCATTGATGATGCAGAGCTACTGATTAGTAGCTATTATGATCCTGAGTTGTATCCAGTTGTGCTACCAGATGATGCTGGACTTGGAGATGACGAGTCTACTTTTTAGTTGTTGTCATTTACTATTTTCTGTTGTTGTTATTGAAAAAGACTATTTATTTTGTCAGTTGTAACTTTGTTGGACAAGTTTTTAATTATCGGAATATTAAAGTTGTGACAATTAGTCTGTGTTGTTGATTATCTGCATGAGTGATACAGCTTACTGCCGCTGTCTCAACAACGGTGCAGGCTGGACATGATCCGATTCGACCCAAGAAATTGGGATCGGGTCGTGACATATTTTTAGTGGTGGCCCATGCAGGTCTGATCAACAACTTAGGAAAACATCTAGAAACATTTAGAACACTAGAACATTAATTTGTCACAACATAGGACCATTATATATTATAAATATTTTTGCTTGTTATAGATTGGTAGGCCACCTTGCTTATGTTTATATCCTAAACCTTCCAGAATATGGCCACAAATCCTGCTGGCGATTGGGTATTTTCACCTAAACACACCCCACCTCCTCAACCAAGTCCGGATCCTACACCTCGGCAGCTGGCCGACCGTCCCCATAATACAACGGTGGATCCATCATCTTCCCAGACGGAGATGCAGCCCCCTGTGGTAGTACCCCCTCCAGCTGCCCCACCGGTGCCTGTGGACCCCACCGACCTCATAGGTCTGCTACGAGGAGTGCTAGAAGCCTAGAGAGCTCAAACGGAAGCTCATCAAGAGCAAACCGCGATTATGAGGGAAAGCATGGAGAATGCTCATAACGTGGCTGTGACTGCTCTGGGAAGACAGGAAGCAGCTCAACATGAACCAAGGCCTGCCAAGGTAAACATAAATCTAAGGATTAATTTATGTAACATTAAGGCCATTTAAATTAATGGGGATCATATTGCCAAGGTGGGCGATATTGAGAGTTTCAAGAAGCAGAACCCTCGACCCTTCAAGGGAACCGAAGGAATCGTCTATGCTGATGAATGGCTCGACATCATGGAGCGTCTCTTGAGCGTCGCTCGACTTCCAGAAGACCTCAAGGCCGAAGCAGTGGGACTCCAACTGCAAAGTATAGCAAGCACCTGGTATCGGAATAACCCCGACTCCAGGACAAGCAGCTTGACTGGGACACCTTCAAGAGGTTGTTCCAGAGGAAGTTCTTCCCAACATCAGAGTTGCGGGAGATGGAGAGACAATTTCAGAACCTGAAGCAAGGAAATATGACTGTTGAAGAATATGCGGCAGAATTCGGCCAACTCAGCCGTTTTGCCAAGAACTTGGTAGCTGACCCAGATGATCGTACTGAAAGGTTCAGATATGGGCTGAGAGAGGAGATCCGCACCCATGTGATCTCAGACGGTGCTAAGACTTATGAAAGGATCCTGGAGCGAGCTCAAGATATAGAGAAGAGCCAACCCACTCGCTCAAAGAGGGATTATCCTGGAACTAACAACTTCCAGGGTAATCAGAAGAAGCCCAACAACAACAACAACAACAACCGGCCTCCTCACCACCACCAGCAGAACCAACAGGCGAGGAAACAATGATAGAGCACCTCAGAGGCAGATCCCTGTCTGTGATTTTTGCAAGAGGCCAGGGCACCAGTCGAACATCTGCAGGAAGAGGCTAGGACACTGCCTAGTCTGTGGGTCTGCCACCCACCAAGTGAAGGACTGCCCCTCGTCGATGCACCGGACTGGAGCAACTCAGCAGAAGGGTCCTCTGCCCACTCAGCAACAATAATTTGGGCAGCATCAACAGAAGACTGGGCGAGCTTTTTCCCTAGCAGCAGAGGAACAAGAGACAGAGCAGGAACCTACAGCTGATGTCATCGCAGGTTTATTTATGTGTATTCCTATCCTGCCTTAGCTTTATTTGATTCGGGTGCATCACATAGTTTCATATCAACAAAATTCATCTCTATACACCACATAGATACGGGATTTAGCAAGAAGATATGTAGAGTCATGACCAGTGGAGGACCCCTACCCATCACTGAGACCTGTAACTGCCCTATCACCATATCAGGCCTACCAATTCATAGCACCTTTGCTTGTGATGCCCTTACCCAACTATGATATAGTCCTAGGGATGGACTGGTTGAGTAAGCAGCATGCGCTGATAGACTATCACAGAGGACGTGTAGTCTTCAGCCCACCTGGAGAGTCGGAGTTTGAAATCTCTCGAACTCCGGAGGATATGGAGTGTGTTACCTACACCTCTATCACAGAAGAATCCGGACCTCCCCATCCTATCATAGCAGAATTTATGGATGTCTTCCCTGATAGTCTTCCCGGATTACTCCCAGATCGAGACATAGAGTTCACCATTGACCTAGTTCCCCGGCTCTTCTCCTATTTCTAAGGGATGCTACAGAGTCAACCCGAAGGAGGCCAAGGAGATGAAGGATCAAATCATTGAACTGAAGGCTTTGGGATTTATCCGAGACGGAGCTTCACCCTCGGGAGCACCTGTCTTATTTGTTCCCAAGAAGGACGGAACTGTGAGGATGTGCATCGACTACCGGGCGCTGAACAATATCACCATCAAGAACAAGTACCCTCTGCCCCGGATCGGTGACCTGTTTGACCAACTCAGTAGAGCCAAGGTGTTCTCGAAGATAGACCTCAGATCCGGCTACCATCATATCAAGGTCAGGAAGGAAGACATTTCCAAGACGGCAGTTCAACACCAAGTACGGGCAGTTTGAATTCTTGGTCATGTCGTTTGGACTAACGAATGCTCCTGCTGTGTTCATGAACCTTATGAACAAGGTTTTCCATGAATACCTAGATCAGTTTGTCGTTGTCTTCATCGATGACATCCTGATCTACTCGAAGACTAAAGAGGAGCATGAAGAGCACCTCAGGAAAGTTCTGGGAACTTTGAGGAAGGAGAAGTTATATGGTAAGCTATCCAAATGTGAATTCTTTCTAGACAATGTGGATTTTCTTGGCCATAGTTGTCACAGGAGAAGGAATTTTGGTGGACCCTAAGAAGATAGCTGCTGTTGAGAAGTGGCCTACCCCAAGCTCAGTTGCTGAAATTAGAAGTTTCTTGGGCTTGGCTGGCTACTACCGGAAGTTTGTGAAGGATTTTGCCAAGATTGCTGAACCAATGACGAAGCTCACTCGGAAGAATGAAGAGTTCATCTGGACGGAAGCTTGCCAGGCGTCGTTTGAGGAACTGAAGAAGAGGCTTATAACAGCACCGATACTTACGCTACCCGCAGGTACCGACGGTTTCTCAATCTACAGCGATGCCTCTGGAAAAGGACTGGGTTGCGTTCTTCAACAACATGGGAAATTGATTGCTTACGCATCTCGACAATTACGGACTCATGAGAAGAACTATCCCATACATGACCTGGAGCTTGCTGCAGTCATCTTTGCATTGAAGCTATAGAAGCATTATCTCTATGGAGAGAGAGTGAAAATATATACAGACCACAAAAGTCTGAAATATGTTTTCACTCAGAAGGAGTTGAACATGAGACAAAGAAGATGGCTGGAACTGATGAAGGATTTTGACATCGATCTACAGTACCATCCGGGTAAGGCTAATGTGGTTGCAGATGCACTTAGTCGATACCCAGTGGCGATGTTCTTGACTAAGGAGCGGTACTTGTTGGAGGACATAGAGAAGCTTGGTCTGGAGATTGTACTGCCTGAGGAAAAGATGAAAGAACTAGGGCGAGAAAGCTATTGTACCTGGAGCTGACTCAACCATGATGCAGTTGCAATTACGTTCAAGTCTGATGGACAAAGTCAAGGAGACACAATTCCAAGATGAGACGCTTTGCAAAATCAGAGATGAAGTGCTGGCAGGAAACACTTGAAGGATTCTCTATCGCCAGTGACGGAGCATTGAAGAATGGTACGAGGCTGTGTGTACCATCTGGCGAGCTGAGGAATGAGCTGATGCAAGAAGCGCACCAGTCGCAGTATTCTATACATCCTGGAGCTAATAAGATGTATCGGGATATGTGTACCATCATTTGGTGGTATGGAATGAAGAAGGATGTATCCAGATTTGTGGCTAGATGCTTGATTGCCAACAATTGAAGGCTAGTAGACAGAGACCCGCAGGACTTCTACAGCCGCTGGACATTCCGAAGTGGAAGTGGGAGCATATAACAATGGACTTTGAGTCAGGATTGCCTCGATCCCAAGGAGGGAATGACGCTATTTGGGTTATTGTGGACCGACTGACGAAGTCAGCTCACTTTATCCCCTTCAAGGTTGGTTTATCCACCGAGAAGCTGGCGGCACTGTACATGCGGCATATCTACCGGATTCATGGAGTACCGGTAAGTATTGTATCTGACCGAGATACTAGATTTACCTCTCACTTTTGGAAGAGTTTACATGACAGCTTGGGAACAAAACTGAAGTTCAGCACAGCCTATTATCTTCAAACTGACGGACAATCTGAGAGGACCATCCAGACGCTAGAGGACATGCTGAGATCTTGCATCTTGGAATTTGGAGGGTCTTGGGAAGACCACTTACATTTAGTAGGAATTCTCTTACAACAACAGTTACCAAGCTAGCATTGGTATGACACCATTAGAAGCTCTTTATGGACGTCGTTGCCGCACTCCACTTGTATGGGACGACGTAGGAGAAAGAGTACTGCTGGGGCCAGAGATGGTGACTGACGCAGCAGAGAAAGTGAAAGTGATTAGAGACAAACTCAGAATTGCC
Organism: Iris pallida; assembly: GCA_029216955.1. Taxonomy (NCBI): domain Eukaryota; kingdom Viridiplantae; phylum Streptophyta; class Magnoliopsida; order Asparagales; family Iridaceae; genus Iris; species Iris pallida. The sequence goes on from JANAVB010007297.1 coordinate 32,602, forward strand.
CAAGACAGACAGAAGCATTGGGCAGATAGCAGTCGTCGACCACTGGAGTTTAAGAAGGAGATAGTATCTTTGTGAAGATTTCACCTACCAGAGGAACTATCCGATTTGGCAGAGCTGGGAAGCTGAGTCCCAGATATATCGGACCATTTGAAGTTTTGAGCCGAATTGGTGAAGTAGCGTATCAGTTAGCTCTACCAGCTAATCTTGAGGGCGTGCACAACGTCTTCCATGTTTCGCAGCTCAGACGCTACATTCCCAGATCCGATTCACATCTTGGACCATTCAGAGCTGGAGATTGGACCCAGCCTTACAGTACCAGAGAAGCCTGTGACGATTTTGGACAGAGGCGAGAAGAGGACCAGGACTTCGGTGACTCCTATAGTCAGAGTTATGTGGAGGCACGATTCCCCAGACGAGTCTACCTGGGAGCGAGAAGATGAGATACGGGAGCAATACCCGTACTTGTTTGAGACCTGAGGTAATTCCTAACTCTATCCTTTAATTTCGAGGATGAAATTTCTTAAGGAGGGAAGGTTGTGAAACCCATAATTTTAATTAATTAATTTAGTATTATTTTTAGTGTTTAGTCAACCCATAAAACTATATTCTATATTTATAAATTGTTTGCTAAATTAATTATTATTATTAATCACTATTAGTTGTTAAATTAGGAAAATTATTTTTTTTAGAAAAATTATTTTCTGGAATTTTAGAGTTTAAGTCAAAACCTGTAAAATTTTATTTTATAAATTATTATTTTAAATATTGGATTTTTGTTTGCCTGACCTATCCCAAACCCGTTCCCGAGTCCCGACCTGTTCCCGAACCCAAGTTCGAATCCAAGCAAATTTTCGGTTTTCGAAATCTGAAATATTATTTGATATAATATATAATGAGTTTTCATAAAGTAAAGAATTAATATTAAATCAAAGCATTTTAATCACTCTTTCCTTTATAACAACAGAGAAGAAAACCTTTTCCTTTCCTTTACCAAACCAAACGCTCGAAATTTTTGAGCGGCCGAGCCTCTCCCTCTTCCTCTCCCGAACGGCCATGGCCGTTGAGTTTCCGGTAACCCCCGCTCACCTCTCCCTACTTAAACCCCCTCTCTTCATCCCTCTCCATCACTCACTTCACCACTTTCCCCAAACTTGTGCCCTAATCCCGAGCCCTAGCCGAAGTTCCGACCGCGCCCCCTCGACGACCCCCGCAGCAGCTCGCGGCCGTCCTTCCTCGAGCGCCGACCGACCAGCGACCCCGCCGACCTCGATCCCCGGACCCGCACCCCGTCTCCCGCACGATCCCTCCGGCGATCCGCCCTGACCGCCGGCCATCGAGCCCCTGTCCACGTTCGTCCCGACGCCGTCGACCCCCTGCCATTCCCGATCCATTATTTTTGGGTTTCACGTGGCCGATCCCGCTGTCTGTGTGTTCCTGGATCGTTCCGAGACGCTGTCCGCAGAGTTCTTTTCTCTAAAATTCACCTGAGAGCTCTAGCTGAGCAATTTCTGGTATATTTTCGTTGCCCCGTTTCGATTTTCAGTCTATGATGAGTTTGGTTCGCGAATTCCCCGGGAATTCGGTAAGCGTATTATTTTCGGATTTCGAAATCCTTTCGGAAGCATTCTGTGAGTTTTTGGAATATTTCTATGGGTTTGGTTTTTCCAAATTCCATTTCGAAATTGGGTTCTGTGGATTTTGTCCCTATGGCTTCTCGAAATTCCGAGTTGATTTCGGATATATTCTTTATCTTTGTTTTGTGATATTTTCGGGTTCTGTGAAATTCTTGGGTTTCTTTTGAATACCGGAAACATGCTCGGATTCGATATTATTCTTGGGTTTTAATATTAATGGTGGAAATAATTTTTTAGTGGTTATTCCCTGGTTTGGGATTTATAAATGGTGTTTATGGCACACTTCCCAGTTTTTGGGTTGACCGAAAATAGAGGAAGTGCTGCCGGATTTTTCTATAAAATTTAATTATTTTAAAATAGGTTTTTTCGGGAAAGATTGTTATTTTGGAAATTTTGGGCGACGACCGTATTGGTCAATGGGCCCTGGCTAAGTGCAAACGAAACCGGTTTCGCCGGACGTTGAGGCATTAGCTTATATGACGATTGGACCAATATCTGAGACTCACTATTTAATTTATTATTATTTTATTTTTGTAATTAAATTGAAGGATTTTTTAGAGACTAAATAATATTTTCCTTCTTATTTTAATTCATGTAAAAAAAAGGTCTGTAAAGGGCATAAGCCTAGTTTTATTATTTCTGTGGTTTTGTAATAAAATTAGTTAAATTTATTCTTTCTGGTTGTGGTTGACATAAACACGTAAAATAGTAAAATAACTATTTTTATAGAAAACCAATATTGTTTTCTCACATTAAATAAATTAGAAAAATTACAAGTTATTATTTAAACAAATTTCATGTTTTTCTCATTTAAAGAAAAATGTAGTTTTATTATATAAATTATAAAATAACAAGTTTTGCCAATAAATCGTAAATACAAAGTTTTTCTGAAATTAAATATAAAATGATCTTTCCCTCATAATTGAGTGTAACGCATTAGATAATCGATTTGTGTTTATGTTAGTATAAATAAAGAATTAAAATTGACTAGGACAAATTAGAGATTGAAACTAGCACATCTAGTATGGCAACTTTGAAAATCTAAGACCGACTTCTCGATTGTAGGATTTCGAGGACAAGTCTGAAATTCATCTCGGAGTCATTACCCTCATTCCAGTCAAACCAAGGCAAGTACAGTTTGTGGTAGTTTACAATTATTTAGTAATAGTTTTATTGCAAATTTAAACCACGAGGCAACACGGAACTCTCTCTGAGAGCATTGACTGTTTAAATGTTGGGTACTGGGGAAGTAGTGTAATGAGTATGACCACATCCAAAATAGTATAATGACTGTGTTAGCTTACCCCTCATACACACGGGGATAAGCCATATCGTATCAATAGGATACAACTGTACAACCCAATCCGGTCATATTCATTGCCTATTCACATCACACTGTTTTAACTGCTGGAAAACTATTTATTTCAACTTGTTTAAAAATGCATAACTCTATTATTATTTCAATTGTTAAAATATCATGAATTGTACTTTGCTCCCTCCTGACTGGAGACTATATTTTTAGGTCCCATTGATGATGTAGAGCTACTGATTAGTAGCTATTATGATCCTGAGTTGTATCTAGTTGTGCTACCAGATGATGCTGGACTTGGAGATGACGAGTCTACTTTTTAGTTGTTGTCATTTACTATTTTCTGTTGTTGTTATTGAAAAAGACTATTTATTTTGTCAGTTGTAACTTTGTTGGACAAGTTTTTAATTATCGGAATATTAAAGTTGTGACAATTAGTCTGTGTTGTTGATTATCTGCATGAGTGATACAGCTTACTGTCGCCGTCTCAACAACGGTGCAGGCTGGACATGATCTGATTCGACCCAAGAAATTGGGACCGGGTCGTGACATAGTGCCCGACAGGTCGGCTGGTTCCCACAGATACTGCAAATCTGTCACACGGGCAGGGAGCGGTATCTGCTTATATTATTTTTTTTATATTGATGACGGATGTCCCGCTGGGACTCGTCTAATTCATGATTGGCGTAATTTATTGACTGGGATAGACTAGCCTTGCTTACACATAGTAAGAACTGAGGAATCCTTTATTGCATAATTCCAGGATAACTTGGAACTCACCGTAGCCAGCTGTAGTAGTTGCATGGCCAGTTTAAGTTGACTTATTTGTGTACTGTACCTACCCTGTTAACTAACTGAGATGATCAGAATGTCAGGATATGACGGGCCAACTTCTGTCCTTGTTTGGTTGGAAGTTGGTTCGAAGTATCGTGATATTATGTGAATCACAGTAGCAAACAGAGGTCTATATATCATATTCTCTTATTACTGGTTCCAATTTCTCATATCGTGCTTCCTTGCGGTACTTGCTATTAGAGGTCTAACCTCTCTGGTTTTGTATGGCCAGATTTAGAGCCGGTTCCCGAGGACTCAGCTTACTTCCACCTCCAAGATGGTCAATACTAGAGGAATGATCACAGGAGGACTCGAGTGGGTTCCTTACTTCCCCACTCATTTTGTTACTTACTTTATATTTTGCCGTTTGGCACCGACATGTTAGTCGGATCGTCTTGTACTTACTTTTACATAATTGTAACTAAGTCAGGCTGCAGCTGATAAACAATTGTGTATACCTTGCTTCATCATCTGGCTATGTTTTGTAAAGCCAGATATCAAGAACATTTTGACTGAGCGTTTGGGATGTCCTTATTGTTTTGCCTTACATGTTCTCTATTTCTGTTTCGTATTTGAATGATTGAGACAATAGATGTGAAGTGACCATAGTGTGACTTTTATGTAGTATGCACCTCTTCGTCTTATTAGACAGCATTGATCGTATTATACGGTATTCCTCTACCCGTAATACGTAGCTGGCTGAGTCATTCCCCCGCTCTCCAGTATTCTGGTTCTGGGGAGTGACAACCAACCCACTTAGGCAAGTACAACTTGCTCAAAAGTAGAGATTTATGCATTTTTCATTCTTAATTTTTTTTTGATATTATTTGTCTATATTGTTCTTCTCATCATCCTCTATAATTAGTACTTGGTATTTTTGGTTTTGATGGATGGATTCTTGTAGATCTAAGTTTACGCCATTTTCGATTTTTTGGGTTATTATCTATCAAACTTACTGGTTTTTGAAAACTAATTATTCCATGTGGTAGAAAATTTCGTTCTACCCCATTTTGACCTTTGAAAGTCCTAATTTGGAGTTATTTTGACCAAGTTATGGACATTTGAAGTTCTTGGGTTCCTTGGAGTTCATCATCGGCCAAGTGGGAAAGAAGAACAGTGTTTGCACACTCTTGAGTGCAAAACTACTGTAGGCACATAGGCCTTTCATTATTGCGCATGCTATGTGCCCACAAGCAGTGTGGGCGTATAAGCTTTGGGCGCATAGACCTTGGGCTCATAGCCTAAACCAGTTTTCCTTAAACCAATTTTTCTCCTTTGGACGCATAACGTGCCTTAGACTCATGGTGCATTTGGGCTTATAGTATTTGTGTGGGCGCATAACATTTTATGTGGGCTCATAGTGTTTGTGTGGGCTCATAGTGTTTGTGTGGGCGCATAACATTTTATGTGGGCTCATAGTGTTTTGTGTGGGCTCATAGTGTTTGTGTGGGCGCATAACATTTTATGTGGACTCATGGCCTTCATGGGTACTCATAGTCTTCATGGGTGCTCATAGCCTTCATGGGTACTCATAGTCTTTATGGGTGCTCATGGCCTTCATGGGTACTCATAGTCTTCATGGGTGCTCATAGCCTTCATGGGTACTCATAGTCTTCATGGGTGCTCATAGCCTTCATGGGTACTCATAGTCTTCATGGGTGCTCATAGCCTTCATGGGTACTCATAGTCTTCATGGGTGCTCATAGCCTTCATGGGTACTCATAGCCTCCATGGGTGCTCGTAGCCTTCATGGGTGCTCATAGCCTTCATAGGTGCTCATAGCCTCCATGTGTGCTCATAGCCTCCATGTGTGTGCATAACCCCCTGGTGTGGGCGCATGACCTCATATTCTTAGTCCTACACTTCTATGTTTTCTAATCCGTCTAGGTTGCACCCCTCTAGACCTATCATGACCCCTTTTGTTTATTGGTATATTTCGTGTCTTCCTGCTGGTTCCTTGGGCTTTGATACGATCTTAGTACGACCGACTTGGCCGTTTGGGGCGATGATTCTTACGCGCCGATACGACGCATAATTCCCATGCGCCGGTGCAGTAGCCATTTTACTATTTCACTATTTTACTCGTTTAAATTATTTTGTAGCCAGAGTCTGGCAAACCTCAAAACATGAAAGTTTTATATCTTTGTCTTGGCTTTAAGAATCTTTATGTCTCACTTTAACCAGAATTCATATATGACTTATGGCACCTTGTGCACCCTTCACCTTGCACTTTTGCACGTGTGCCGTTTAGGCCACTTCATACCTTAAGTACGTAGTGCCTTCTTGTTCTCTTTCCTCTTATGTCTTGGTCCTCATTCCTGATTTGACTATCTATACGTGTGCTAGATAACCCTATGTGTGTACTAAGGTACAATCTATGTGAGCACCGATGTGCTATCCTATGTGCTAAGTATTCCTACGTGATACCTGTCAGTACCTCCAAGTGTCAGCATTTACATAGCGAATGGTCGGTAGCAATGACGTAGTATGTATTATATGTTGCATTACACCAAGAAGGGGGTAACATACGTATGACTCCATGAGCCAGTACGGATCCTTTCTTGGGGTACTCGTACAATGTATGACATCTAGGGGAGTGAGCATGTGACCACGACATGTGAACTCCGAGGATAACCTAGGGATTAACTAGGCAACTAACTTGGTAGATGCATTGGGTGGGAAGAATCCCGAGATCGTGCCATACTAGCCACCCCAGGTCCAGTCCTGACGTGTCGGGTTGGCCGCCACAGATATGGTTTCATTCGCCTATAAGCGGATGGCTATATTCGACTTCTACGAGCTATGCGTTATATATTTTAGCACGGTAGCCCTCCGGGGGACCGGTGCATAATCAATGTGCTATATGTTTAATGGTTTGGCTAGCCCTGCTGGGTTGACACGATCTGAGGATCCCTTTAATCAGTATCGCGGGGATAACTCCACCAAATATAAAGAGCCGTATGATTGAATGGCCGCTTGAAAATGACTCGACTGTGCCTTGTAACTTTCCTTAGTAGCCGAGGGACATGGACTGTCATGGGGCGTGGTCCAACCCATGTCCTTGTTTGGTTGTTGGGTTGAGCTATCGTGCTATAACAGGCTGTGGACCGAGGTTACGACCGAAAGCTTTTATTATTACTAGTACTATTATTTATGCTTGGGTTTTATCTCACTCTTTTGTGCTCCCTTGTGGTACTTGCTATTCGGGGCTGACCTCGCTGGTTTTGTTTGGCCAGATCACGTAGCAGAGCCTGAGGATCCGACCTTCCTTCCTGACGTCAATAGTGCATACTAGGAGCATGGCTGGCAGGGGACTTGACTGGGTTTCTTCTCCACCACTCTAGTTTTCATTACTTATGTTCTGGCGTTTAGCCACCGGCACCTGTTTAGCTGGTCGATCTGGATATTTTGTCTTTTGCATAATTATAATTAAATCAGACTGCAGCTGAATACGATTATGTACCTATGACTCTCTGGGCTACCTAACTTATAAAGCTAGATCCCTATGATCATTTTGATGAAGCGTTGGGGAAGCCTTACTGCTTTATCTCATATGCTCATTAATTGATGTTTCCCTGCTTGAATGATTGAGACATAGATGCTCTGTGAGACCATAGGAGACTTGATTGTAGCATACACCCTCTAGTCTCTTGACAGCACGATCGCCGTATGACGTTTGCATACCTCATATGGAGTAGCTGGCCTAGTCCGTCTCCGTATTCCGGTATTGGGGCGTGACATACATGATAAGCTCTAGCTATAGTCTAGAATACGCAAATCATGTTTAGGCCCGTAGGCTAAATGTCAAGATCCAAAACACGAGTACGGAGGCTAAACGCCACAAAAGGATAATGTCACGACCCGCACCCGCTTTTCGGATACGAGACGTGTCCAAGCCAGTCTACGCCGCAGAGTCGGCGGTAGAACGCTATCACGGCCAAGATGCTCAAAATCATAAAATATAACATTTATTGCTCATTCACATTATTAAATCAAATCTACAAATTATTACAAGATTTACATTTAAAGAAAAGTATAAAGTTCTTACAAGTAATGAAAATGATATCACATCTATCTACTTTCTAGGTTTTGGTCTGCAAGTACACCCGTATCTCCGATGCTAAGTGAAGCCACAGCTAACCTGAAAAATGTTGGTTTCCAGTCAGGAATGTAACAAGCACACAAATCGACGGCAATGAAAAAACATAATAGAATTTACAAGACATGAAAATAACATGTGTGAGATGAAGACTAGAAAGTAACTGATGCCATGGCAAGCGGTGAAGAAAACAAGGAAACAAATAAAAGACAACTATCTATGTGGTTTAAAATATCAGTTTCGACATGTGAACGGCTAGGGGGTAAATCCGGCACCCTACACGTGTCTTGTGCAGCTGCTATTCTCCACGAAAGACACGGGAGATGGGTAAGGGGTAGTTCACATGTCTACTAAGATATTTTTTCTCCCGACTAGTAGGGCTGTGCACAATTAAGTCAAACCGACCAAATCGAACCAAGCCAAACCGAACCGATTGGTTTTAAACCGAACCGATGGTTCGGTTGGTTTGGTTCGGCTTCAATTTTTTCAAAACCGACCGGTTCGATTTGGTTCACGATTTGGTTATGCCAAAAACCGTCTAAACCGAACCGAACCAAATTCTTGTATAATTAGGGTTGGCCTGTTGGGTATGGGTTCATTGGGTTGTATTATACATGTTTGGTTTATTTATTCACATCACAGCCATTTATTAAGTTAAAGTTGAAAGAGCTCTCCCTCTCTTTCTCTCTCTCTCTCTCTAGTCTCAAAGAGGAGTGCTGGCGGCTCATATTCTTTTCTAATTGCTCATGTGCACATGAAAGAAACTTTTGGTTGAATGTATATGATTTTTTTATGTATAATTGGCATTTTTCTCCACCTGTAAAGCACAAGTTGAATTGAAGCTGCTGAATTGTATTTACTGTTGCAAAGTGAAAGTTGACTGAGGTTTCACAAAAGAAAAAACATACAGTACATTTTTTTTATGTGATCAAAACCGACCAAGTCGAACCGATCCAAACCGAACCAAGTCGGTCGGTTTTAAAACCGAACCGACCATTTGGTTGGTTTGGTTCGATTTTGTTTATTTTTAAATCGATTAACTTTGGTTCGACTTCGGTTGGGACCAAATAGGTCGACCACCGACCGATGCACACCCATACCGACTAGTACTCATGGACTCGAACAAGTCACGAAACACGAAAACATGATAATTACGAAATATAGTAAGTAGAGATCCATGATACTAATTTTCGTGTGACGAGCGTGTCAACAAACAGCAAGCCATATATATAAACATGAAATGTATAAACTACTATGAATCAAAAAGCAATCAGAATGTGTACTTGCCTGAGGTCCTTAGCTGGTGAAACCGATAGTACAAACCACTCAGATGAGTCACTAAAGTCAACACATGTAAAAGTCTCCGGATGCTGAAATAAATATTACCAACGTTTTCAGAATAGTCAAATTAGCTAGAATTGCCCGTCCTTAAGTCCAATTCTGGACACAGGGGCAAAACGATAATTTTGGGTCAAAATGGTGTCAGCCGTTTGACCCGCTTTGCACCGAAAAGTGTGCCAAAGTCTATGGTCTCTAAAGTAGTCAAACTAAATGTCTATAGGTCCAGTTTTTGATACGAACCCAACCGTATGTCTAAAGTTGAATTCCGACGGGCCGTGCACAAAATCGCCCGTTGAGTCGGATCGTGGGGCCCGTAAAACGGCGATCCGGTCAACTGTCTCAGAATCGGACCAACCTTGGCACACAGGACCAAAAAAATGACGCGGTCCTACTGGCGCAAGTTTCGTCTCGATTTGACGAACGGACACAAAGTAATTGGAGTTTGTGCAAAGAGGCCGATACGGGAGTTTTCGACAGATACGCATCAAATTCGTCGCGCACACGCGACCAATTTGAATTCCGTCAAATTCCACACATCTGCAATATCCGTACGCGCCTTTCGATGCTTACGGTGCATGACCATGTTGCCCGGTTTGTCGGGACGCACGTAGTATCGGAGGTTTTCATAAATTTTAAATGTTTTAAAAGCAGGATTTTTGCCAAATTGGGAATCCGATTTCTCGACGTACAGTCGTCGAAATCGACTTCCGTAAAAAGGGTTATGTAGCCGTATATACTGTCTAGGACTGTCATTAAATAGTTTTGGAAAATTCTAAACCCCCTGACATGAATCATCCCGCTAAGTAGGGGGTTGGACTCTGAGTTGTGCTCTGTTTTTAGAGCATTTTTTGCCCATTTTTGGGTCGAACTTCTTGGAAATCTAGAACATCTAAAAACAAACTGATTAAAGGGGTTAAGAGTTGGATAGGTTGTCTACACACATGAACGATCGATTCGTAAAATGGTGGAGCATGCACGGAAGTACGTCGCTACGAAGTAGGCTTCGCTGCGATTGCTGCTGCTGCCTACGCGGAGGCTGTGTCCGTACAGCCTGCACGTGCGCGGCTATTGTCGCCTGGGCGGCGCGCCGAGGTCTGGCGTCGAGGCTGGAAAGGTTTGATTAGGGTTTCCTTCTCTCGTTCTTTCTCTCTCGGCTTGTTTTTCCCACCCGCACAGTCAGGGGTTGGGTTTTAACCAAGCTCGGCTGAGATTGCATATATACTGTTCTCAGGAACAGTATATAGCCTTATCTTTTATCTTATCTTTCTTTTATAGCCATATATATATATAATATATATATATAATATATATATATATATATATA
>JANAVB010007298.1:0-15784 GCA_029216955.1 Iris pallida
TGCTCGCTGATGCTCTCTCCGCCTCCATAGTCGTTGGGTGGTTGCTGCTGGCGGTTTCTTAACACATTCTGTGCCTTTATATTTAACTGGTAGTCTCTTGTCCATCAAACTATCATTTCTTTATCTTTCCTGTTATACAGTCTTGATATTATCTGTTAATACTCCTGATTCCATCCAACTAACTTTATAAATTTATATTTTATTGTAAAATAGTATAATCTTGTATTTGTTATGTATTGATTTTTTAAAAGAATAATTGGTTATGTATATTTTATCATCTTGCCTCTGCGGTTGGTCTCTTTAGCCTAGTTTGGGACAAGGTTTGCTAAATTGGAGTTAGGTTTTTTTGGAGTTTTATAACCAGGGTTTGAAAAGATGAAAGTCCATTGAGAAAACTGGAGTGTAATTTAGTTGGGGGCATTTAATAGTTTGATGGAAGTATTGAGGTTTTGCACAAAAGAGAGAAGGAAATGGAGAAGTTTCATAAAAAAATCAACCAGAATAAGTTTTGCTAACTCCCGTGTGGATGGTGTTTGGAGTTAGAAATGGAGTGTTCATTTAACTCCAAAAAACACCAGAGTTAAGTTACTTTGAGTTTGGAGGCCTAACTCCACGAAACCCCAAATAGTCCAGGGGAACTCGAGGGTGCTGCTTGGTTGCATGAGTTTAAACTGCATAGCCAAATGTAGGTCTACCTCCCCTTCAACTAGCCTTGTAGGTTTTATGGCATGAATCTCACCCTCTCATGCTCATAGCTACTTTGCATACGAACTCAACAAAATAGAAGGTTGATGTTAGGTCAACAATCCGTTATATCAATTTGTTTATGGAGCTCTGCTGAACCCATACAGATGGGAGAAGGCTTGAATGATAATGATGATGCGGGGAACAACCTCTCCGTATTGGGGGTAAGGCTGTATACATCTGGCTCTCCTTGGACCCTACGTTAACGGGAGCCTCTTGTCCGTGGGGCGCCCTTTATTGTTTGTTCTTATGGCACATGTTTGCTGTAGCTAAGATTTAAGCTTAGGAAAACTAATGACAGGCCATTTGGATTCTAACCTAGACATTGATCTCGAGTCTCGACCTTGTTGCCATAACTCACAAGCAACCTCCTAGGTGCTTAGGAGCTTAGACCAGCTCATAAGTTCCTTGGCAGGTAGCCGGTATGTCTATGAAACTGTCTATTGACTGTATATTGCGTAGGCAGGTACCTTATGCAAGACATGACATCTACTGACTCAACATGTTATGGACATGACATCTATTTGGTGGGTTCTAGTGTGTTGTGGTTTCTGTCTGTGTCGGGCACAGATGTGACATGGACACGAGACCAATTTGGTATGTACATGCTTCCTAGATTATGTGCCATAGGAAATGTATACCACTTAACTAGGTATTGATGTTTTCAACTTCTACATTAATGTAAACTACAGGGATATTGGTATATAACTTTTCTTTTTCCATATTTCGACCTTGGACTTTATTGGAATGCCCCTAATAACCAACAATGGCAATGCTCTTCTTGTACATTTTATTTCATACATTTACTTAACTGGATAGATTGTCTTTTCTATAGTGATGATGTATAAGTCTACTTCATATGCCTCATAGACTTATTTAATTTCTCTTTATGTTTTTTTGTCAGTGTAACGTGTTCTGTAGATGTTATTTGTAGTCTTCCATTTATTGGTTATTTAGAAGCCATAGACTCTTGATGTCATCATAGCAGCAACCAAAGTAAATTGTTTTAAGACTTAAATTGAATATGATAACAGCAATAATATATAATACATAATTTTACATGAATTATTGTTATTGATGATTATATGTTTTTGACAGTAAGAAATGGTTTTATGTTACATTATCAATCTAAATTTTGTTTTGAGATTTTGAATATTTGAACTATACACAGAAGCTTGGTTGTCTTAGGCAATCAAGTGGTTCATTGCTAGTACCGCGCATAGGCATGGTGACCTTGATCTTAAATCCTGAAGTGTAAGACAAACATATAGTCTGAATAGGAAGATAATTTTTTTTGTATTTGTGGCCTTAATTCGGAACAGCCAATTAGCCACATTTTTGTGAAGGTTTTGCAGCTCGGGGATGGGGATTGGGGGGTTTGGGTTGTCGGTTTTGAGAGTGATGGGGTGGTTGGTGGAAGTACAGGGTGTGGGGACTCATTAAACCCTGTCAATGTATAAATCAGGCAATTACTTTAACTTGCCTTGTCAAATTTGTCTGATACCCCTTATCTGACAGCTAGTACTTGCGCGGAAATTAGATGCAAAAAAATGGGGTTTTGATGGTTGATCGTAGAATGTTTCTCTGTCGTTAAGCCTTTGCACCAGAGCCATATTGTTTTTTTTTTATCAACATGACTTGCTATTTTTCTGGGAGGTGGAGACCCACCTTAGTAGAAATCAATTCTCTAGCAAGTTGATATTACACAGAAAACCAAGGAAAGATTGTCTCACAATGCATGCCATTAAGATTGTATTTAGCTTCTCCAGACTTAGGAACAGAATGCTTATGACAAAGGCTAACTGTCGTTAATTGGAATATGTCTTATCTGACAATTAGATGGACTAACTTTTGAGCTAAAATGTCATGGGTGCAGGTGTTGAAATCTCGCCTCTTTGCTCTTATGCTGGAGAGAACCTTGAAGCTATATGCCGTGGAAGAACATTTCACGCACCTAGCGAAATTTCCTTCTAGGTGACATAATTGCTTGGAAAAAAAATTTCTTACAAATATCGGCTTATATATCTGCTGATTTATCCATTAATTGAATGTAGTTTTGACCTCTCTGGTTTCTTATCTAAAGACTACATGTGTGTAATTCTTATGTTATCTTATAGTTCAAACCTATAGTTGTTTTTCTTTGCGTCACTATGTTGTAATATTTGTGATTAAGGTATTGTTGAACAAGACAACATAAAGATTAAACTGTTATGCATTTAATACATAGATTTTTTGTTGTTGTTGTTGTATTAAATTGATTGCAAACTTATGGACCTGCATCTTCCATATTATATAGAGGAAACACTAGCAAAATAACACGGGTGAGCAGATGAAAATTTCTCATAGATGGAAAAAGGCTTTGGTAACATGTTAATGTATATTATATAGGAATAATACATGTTTGAAAACACCAAAGTATACTTCATATTAGGACAGTAGGACTGAAGGTTCTGATCAATTATAAATTTGACCGGGCTCTAGAAGCAATCTGATACTTAGCTAGTAGGAGATGCTCATAATATCTGCTTGGTCATCTTAATCTTCACTTTGATGTCTACTCCAGTTGTTTGACCTGTATAGGATCAAGCCTATATTCAAGATTGGTTTAACTGGACAAACTATACTAAGTTGTGAGATAATAGAAAGTGGCAAGTCTAGTTGTCACATGAAGTTTGGCAGACTTGTGAAAGATTCCCATGATCTGCATGGGGGAGTCACTGCTGGAGTTGGACGTACTGAGGGTGGTGATGATTGTCGCGTTAAGATACTGGAAAGGTTCAGCATGCTCTAGCATGGTCAGGAGCGGTAGCCCTGGAAGAGAAAGGGAAAGAGCATGAGGACAAATCAGAGAAGAGAATCAAATAGTAACTTGGCAACTGGAAGGTGGGGCTTATGCTAAATGGCCTGTATGAATATCCATCAACAGAGGCTTTATAGAGTAAACAGCTAAGGGATTATTGTAAGTCATTTCTTAAAGGGTCCCCATACTGTGAAATATCAGGTTTAAGATCTACAAGATTACAAACTGCTGCAGTTGGACTGCAATCTATTGCATTCATGACAGTCAGTGTCAGAAGCAATCACCAACAGCAACAACATTTACTGTAGGAACTCTCTGTAGTTAGGGAAGTCATGTGTCCATAGAAGGTTAACTATAGCAAGAAGGGTATAGGAGAGGTGGAGGTGGAGGCAGACATGGTAGCATGTCACTTTTTAGTTTTTATATATTAACAATAAGCCCCATTTATTAGAAAGCAAAGAAGTTAGCTTAGGTGGTGTCTTGTTTGTGGAATGCTCATGAATCTGCAACTCTATTATTGCGGGAGCTCAAACTTGGACCTAGAGTTCATTATAATCAGGAAGCCTATAATGCATAATAACAGATGGGCTGACCCGATACAATTGCTATGAGCTCCTTCTAAATGTTGAAAATCATGGTCAATTTGTTGAACTAAGACAGGTTCTTATGAATTATCGAAGACTCTCATGTTTAGGAATACGCTTGCAGATGTGTGCATTGATTACGTAGCTAATGGTAAACCCATTCCTACCAGGTTTGTTAGACAGCTTGAACCACTACTTAGTTCACTCGTCAATGCATCCATAAAGCTCATATGCAGTAGATTTCAATGGATTTTTAATATTATAGGATTTTCTATTATTAGTCCATAAGTATCTGCAAAGTTTTTGCAGACTACCTTTATTCCTTTAGAGACTATTCCGATCTTTCTGTCCCTCTGTATATTCACATCCATCTTATTGTCTGGCTCTACTATATTTTTGTGCAATTTCCACTTACAAATTCTAAACAATTTTATTGTCTATGACATCTACTTCGTTCTTGTGCTGTTAGTTTGCATCAGAATCTCATAACCCATCCCTGTTTAAAAGTATATCCCTTTATGTACACAGCTTGAGGCACACAACATTTGGATCCTGAGAGCGTAGAGCACCTTTGTGGCGCTTGAGAGAACTGTAGAAGATGAGATTCCTAGTTCCTGTTTTGAAGACTTAACCTATTTTGCACTGACCTGGGAATATGGTGTCTGTATACATATCGTGTCTGTATTCATGTAACATAGGAGATATTATGTACCTATCTGAAAATTTCCATCTACACATATGTATCATGTGTCTGTATACGTATCAGCGGTTGCATTTGTGCAATAAACAGTATATGTGTCTGTGTCTGTATTTGTGCAACAAATCTTTTAACTATTTTAACTTTTAGAACACTGCATACATTCTGTATTAGGGAAAAATATAATAAGAATGTTATGTTGAGGTAAATGCACACAAAGAAACTGTCATTAGAAGAATTTTATTTGCTATTAGAAGAAAATTTATTTTTGCTAAGAAGAAACATTGAGGCAAAAAATGTTTCTTTGTTAGCAATTTTTTTTCCTTCTAATGGCAGTTGTAACCATCGAAACGTTTTCCTCATGGGTGAGAACAAAATGTTTCTTCTAATGTGCACAAATGGACGGAGAGTGTTTCGATGGTTAAAACTGCCATTTGGAAGAAAAAAATTTTTTTTGCTAAGAAGCAAATAATCAAATCTCTTACCCTTAGTTGGAGGAGCTAGTAAACTGTTTTAAGGAACGAAGATCCCCATGAGTGAGAGCGACAAGAGGGGAGACCAGCCTTCAAAGCAATGTACACTGATAGCTATCTGGACAGCTAGTGGCAGCTGCCTGACTTTCTCCTGCAAAGACAGGCCCCAAAAGGGCCATGTCCTATTACTTTCACTACAACTGTTATTGTTTGATCCAACCTCAAAGAGAGCAAGAACGACCTCCTCTCTTTTTTCCCTTATTTTTCCCACCTTTTAATCTTTCTAAACCCAATATCCTGTCCTTGTCATAGCACATTCATTCCTATCCCTCCTACCAATATTTGTGTGTGTGGAGCATCATACCAGCATTTTGTGTCTAGTTGAGCAAGGACAGACACAGTGGTGCAATAAGAGATCATTAGATAGATGTCTCAATGATAAATTCAGTGGATCCCTTCAAACAACACTTCCTGAGTGGGGGGTTGTGTCTCGACATGTTTAAAGCTGGCATGGTTTGGGTAAAGGATAGATGAGACAGCAAAGTCAGAAATCTGTGGAGATTCCGCAGGTTCAATAGGAGGTTTGAGGGACATCAATCATTAGTTTAGCTTGGAAAGAACCTTTTTACTAGATCCTTGGCTAGGTATTTAAACTAATGCTTAAGTAGGAAAATAAATGGGACATTACACACCCTGTTTCATTTCAACTGCAGCAACTACAATTGCAACTTTCAGAGTTCGAATGTGTCAATTGCGCTTTTTTTGTTGTGTTTTGTCGGGTGCGTGGAGGCAGAGATTGTCGGAGATAGTTCAAGTTTTTCGAAGATAGTTGATTTGTCAAGTTTGCTACCATAGTGAGTGTAAGCAATCAGGTACGTAGCACAAATATATCGTGGTTTTTTCACTTGGATAAACAGAAGAAATGGGGAGAGCATTTATACCGTAATTACAGATCTCAATCTAGGGGCTTGCCGATGCATCTATTCATGTTACGTGACAAATTTATCGAATTCCATAAGGTTGTCTATGTTCCTAGCTTGTGGTATTGGCATTTTGGCTTTGATAATAGAAGAAAAAATACACCTAGCTAATATACTTCACATGCCTGCATCTGGTTGCTAACATATCTTGTACACTTGTGCTCCATGTAAGCTTACCCTACCCAAATCTGATGAGTTGTCACTGGCAAAGCAAAACCTTACATGATGTTAATTAACAAATATCTGTAGGTACTTCTAATGAAATGCTGAGAGTGCAGGAAAGAAAGTTTAAGAGTAAATGCATCTGAATGTTAAATATACCTTATTTAACAGTCTTAAGTGTTATGTGAAGGGGCCTAGCGTCAAAACTAAGTGTCTGTTATTCACATTTTTTTCTGTGTTCACAGTTCTCTGAAACCAAGTTCTTGTACATTTCATTACTCTACAAAGTTAGTGTATGTACCCAACCAGTGTAGATACTAGATACTTTGCCCCAACCGGTGTAGATTTAAGGCTTAGGATGTCGGAATCTGTCTTCATTGTCATTGTCGATAAATTTAGAAGTCAATATCGACCCACTCTAGCCATGCACTTTGTACGTTAAGAGCAAGCAAACCAAAATCTGGGCAACTGCCTCTTCTGATTATAATGAATTTATAATCTCTTTCTATTGTACACATATGAAGCTATCTATATTACTTCCTCAAATTCATTTTGAATCCGCTTAAGTATCTTGCAATGAGACTACGACAACATTACGGGCTTAATTACATACAGAATGTTTCTTATTGTAAAACTTCTTAATTCTCAATGATTGCTATATTTACATGTATTTGCTTGTCCATTTTGTATTGGTTTTATTGCGTAAACAACAGAATTGAGTGAAGGATCTAATCAGTACCCTTGGATAATGTGAAAATTAGAGAGTTAATGGACTTTGCCCTCCCTTTGAGCAATGTAAAAGTATTCATAGGGATGATGAACCTTTTCCTATGGTGGTCACCTCTGTGCCAAGCTGCTTGAATGCAGTTGGGGACCGATCTAAGTTTGAATGCATAGAGGCAGATGGTCACTGTCAAGACCATAGTCAAAGCTTGAGTTTCTGAATACTCCCTCATCTCTTGGATTCACTAGAGGTCTATACTTAGCTTGCCCCATTTTTTATCAGTTACATGTTCAGTAAACTCCAGAAACTTGGTAGACATTATTACCTGTAGAATTTTATGCTATAGGTTGTTCTTGTATTGCTTCCTTATTAGGGGAGAATACAAAATCAACTTGCAATTTGTCCTCTTTCTAGACCTTTTATTGGTAGAAAGTTGAGCAGGATGCCCTGTTTCATTAGTCAGAAGCTAATGAAACATTAGTCAAAATGCAATCCACAGCTCTATGACCTGCGACAACACCTGCAGAAGGCTCCACGGCACTAGGGGTTTTAGACTGTTGCTTTTATCCTGATGGAGTTTGTAGTAATAACTCCATGTTTAAGCTGCTCTCACATGATGATTAAGCAGTTCTTCCCACCCCCACCCCCACCCCCCACCAGATATCTAATCTGAAACTCTCTCTCTCTCTCTCTCTCTCTCTCTAAGCTGGTTTCAGATTCTTATCACTATCGATCCCCAGAAGAAATTAGGGAATAGAAATAGGGGAAGAAGCTGTAGATCAGGCATATCTAAAAAAAGGTTTGGATTTTTTTTTCCCACTGTTTAGTCTACAAGTAGAGTATGGTAAAGACATTTTTAACTTAGATTGCATAAAACCATCAATCAGTTTGTATTGACCAAGAGTAGTGTGCTACACAAAAAGGAGAGCTTTCCTCATCCATGTAAACTCAAATCAACATTTATCTGCGTTGAAGAGGCATAAGACAAAACCATGTAGGGGTTAGGGTGGACTCCAACCCACCCAAAAATAAAAATCATATATATATATATATATATATATATATATATATATATATATATATATATATGGGCACATATCAAAAGTCTCGCCCCAATGCACCATCGGATCGGCGGGGACGCATGGGGCCCGCGCACGCTCCTGTTCGATCCAAAGGTCGAGGGCGACGCTGCTCCTGTGGGACTCCGCGGAAGTGGCTCCGGATATGGACCATATATATATATATATATATATATATATATATATATATATATATATATATAGGGAGCGGATCAAAAGCCCCCCTTAGAAAACCCCCTAAAAAAATCCCATTCTAATTCGAAATGTTAATGTTAATATTAATGTTAATGTTAATATTAATTTTTTTTATATTAATGTTAATGTTAATGTTAATGTTAATATTATTGTCAAGTTTAATGTTAATTTTAGTATTTAACACTAATATTAATATTAACATTAATATTAACATTAAATTACGGATTAGAGTGAGGGAGGTTTTTAGGGAGTTTTCTAAGGGGGACTTTTGATCCGCTTCCATATATATATATATATATATATATATATATATATATATATATATATATTTGAAAAAAAGGTAAATTTTATTCCAAAGGAAAAGCCATACTCTTACAACATACAATCTGAATGGGACTCCCACTCATCAATTCTCCATAGCATTTACATCATACTCGATGTTATGGAGAATGCCAACCGGAGGGGTGACCAGCCCCTCAAAGATCCGATGGTTTCGCTCTCGCCATAACGTGCCAAACCGAGGCAGCCAGACGAACTCTGACCGTTTGGAACCAATCCTGCCATCGTCCCCTGCTATCCCGGATCACCGTGATGATATCCCCAATATCTTTCTCGGATGCGCATACACCCAACATACGACCCTGCTCCGACCAGATCTGCCATGCCATATCGCACGCGAAGAAGATATGCTTAATAGATTCAGGCTCCGAACAGCAAAGCA
Source organism: Iris pallida (assembly GCA_029216955.1). Classification (NCBI taxonomy): domain Eukaryota; kingdom Viridiplantae; phylum Streptophyta; class Magnoliopsida; order Asparagales; family Iridaceae; genus Iris; species Iris pallida. The sequence continues at coordinate 9,160 of JANAVB010007298.1, forward strand.
CACACTTGGGATCCGGAACCGGCATACCAAACGAACTCAGGCGATCTCTAGTCAATAGACGGCCCAACAGAAGCTTGTAAACACACAGCTGCATCTTCCTAGCCAGACCCTTGCACCAAACGAACTCATAATCGGGACTCAGTGGAAAGGTACGCCGGATAAGGTTGAAGCAACTGCGGAATTGGAACTCCCCAGTTCCCGAAGATGCATCTGTAGGCTCCCAAATCCACCGATCCGCAGGCAAAGTCCGATCAATGACTGTAGACATAATGATCTCACCCAGCTCCTCAGTGAACCGATAAGAATTCGGCCTCCACTCCCCATTCCGAATGATGCGGCTACACGTCAGACCCCGCCTGTCCTCCTGATGAGTCGAGGCTCCCTTGATGTCCAACAGCGAACGCCGCTCAAGCCAAGGATCCCGCCAGAGGTCCGTACTCGACCCATCCTTCAGGACCCTCCGGATAGCAGACTTGAGCACCCCCGTGTCGCAGGATAGTCTTGAACGTGACTGAATGGTTGTTGTCAGAAGAGCACGTCCAAAAATTGTCCTGCTTCACGTATCTGCTACGCATCCAGTCCGCCCAGAGAGACCTCCCACTGATGAATCTCCAGGCCAGCTTAAGCGCAGAAGCCTCCCTAATCTCCAGCAATCAAGGTTGTAAAAATCGCTAGTCGGCCGCTAGTCGGTTAGCGAGGACTAGGGATTAATCGGGGACTAGTCGGATTAGTCGATTTGAGGTATATATATATATATATATATATATATATAACAACAGCAGGTCATTTTTTTCTTTTTGCTTTTAAATGTAGCAAAAGCAGCAGCAGCCATCAGGTGAAAAAGCAGTAGCAACAGCAAAAGCAGCAAAAGCAAAAGCAAAACCAGCAATAGCAAATAAAAGCAGGTCAAAAAAAGAAAAGAAAGTAGCAGCAGTTCAAATAAGACAAAGTAAACAGCATCAGTCCCGATGGTGGACTCCACTACAAAATGACAAAAAAATAAAGCAACATCAACATCAACCATTATAAAAAAAAAAGACAAAGAAACAGCAGCAACAGCAAAACAAAACCTGGAAGCCCTAGGCGGCGAGGCGACGGCGTGGCCCGGGAGCCGATCAGGTCAGTGGAGTTTTTTTTTTTGAACTTTTTATTTTCTTCTTTCTTCTCCTTCTCCTTCGGGTGGGTCGGGTCAGTTTTCAGTCTTCACCAGATTTTTTTTTTTAAAGAGCAGTCGGCCGATTAGGCCGTCCAGCCGCCTAGGGCCGCCGCCTAATCGGCCGACTAGGGCCGATTAACTTCGAATCCGACTTTCACCCGCCTACATATGAAATCAAGTCGGCGGCGGCCGACTAGCGACTAGTCCCCGACTAGTCGGCCGCCTAGGCCGACTTTTGCAACACTGCCAGCAATGGCCCGAGCCCCACTCCTTCCTCCTTCCTCCTTCCTGGGACGACAGAGCTGCTCCCAGGAGATCGCATGCATACCCCCCCTCCAAATGAAATCGGCACAGAGTCGCTCCACTTGCCGAATCGTGGCCACAGGGAGGAGGATGGACTGCAGCCAGAAGTGGGCCACAGCCGAGATCACTGATCTGACCAGCTCAAGGCGACCTCCAAAAGACAGACCGGCGGCTTGCCAACCTTCTACTCTCCTCTGGACATACTCCACCAGACTATGACAGTGCTGATCCCGCGCATAGTTGACAGTGAGAGGCACTCCTAAGTAACGCACCGGAAGATCACTCCTCGCGATACCCAGCACATCAGCCCGCTCCTCCTTTCGGGTACACAGGGAGCTGAAGTAGACCCTACTCTTATCCCTATTCATCTGCAGATCCGAAAAGGACCCCAAGTCTTCCATAATAGCCACAAGCGTCTGCAATCCCTCCGTCGACGGCTGGATGAAAACTAGCAGGTCATCCGCATAAATAAGATTAGTAACTGGGGGGTCCATCCTCCGAAACAGAGGAACCAGACGTCCACGGTGCACTGCCAGATCCATCAGGCAAGTAAAGTATTCCATAACAAGCGTGAACAGGTAAGGGGACAGTGGATCCCCTTGCCTAAGCCCACGGTTGCTTTGGAAGTACCCATAAGGAACACCCTGAATGAGAACAGAGAAAGTAGGGGACGTAATGCACTCCCGGATCAATGCAACCCAATGCTCCGCGAATCCCATGGCAGTCAACAAATGGCAGAGAAAGTCACGATTGACCATGTCATACGCTTTCCTCAGATCCAGTTTAACACATGCTTTCTCCCCTCCGGGTCTGCTAAATCCCCTCACCATCTCATGAGCCAGTAGGCTGTGCTCGGCGATCGACCTCCCCTTGATGAACGCAGCCTGATTCGGAGATACCAGGTCCTGTATGATTCCCTTCATCCGCCGGCACATAAGGTGCGTAATTATCTTATAAAGATAATTACAACACGCAATAGGTCTGAAGTCCGCCAATGCTGTCGCTCCCTCCTTCTTTGGCACCAAGGTCAGAAAAGTATGATTTAGTTCTTTCAGAAGCTTCCCTTTGGTGAAGAATTCCTGCACCACCTCCCCGACCTGATGCTTCAGAACGTCCCAATGACGTTTGAAGAAACCACTGCTGAAGCCATCCGGACCAGGAGCCTTGTTGGGATCCGCCACCTTGATAATAGATTCCACCTCCAACGTCATAGGAGCCAGAAGAATGCTATTCCCATATGGGGTCACCAGTCTCTTCGTAACAACCTCTGGGAACACAGACAGGTAGTCAGTCTGGAAATATAACTCGGAATAGTACCTGACCGTCTCGCCCTGGATCTCAGCCGGCGTCCCCACCAGAGTACCATCTGCATCGAGAAGCTGGGAGATGTGATTCCTATTCTGTCTCGTCCGGATAACATCATAGAAGAACTTGGAGCAACGGTTGTCGTCCTTAAGCCAGGAACATTTGGCCCGCTGTGCCAAGCTAATCTCCTTCTGCAGCCTCAGGATGTTGACTTCTCCGATCAGCTCCTTCTCTCTAGCCGCCAAGTCCCCATTGAGCATGTCAGCTTGCATATCCAGCTGTAAGGTCCGCAACTCCGCCTCCTTGTCTTCTAAGGTGGACTTGGGCAACCCCTTCACCCAACTCCTAAGAGCTCTCTTCGTGGCCTTGAGACGACGAACCAGGCGGAACCGAGCCGTCCCCTCCTGACCGCTAGTAAGCCCCTCTGCGACAGCCTCTAGGTATCCCTCTGATAGATACCAACTGTTGTTGTACCGAAACGGACGGGACTTCCCTAGAGCCCGAGCAGTGAAGCCAACTCTGATGGGGGAGTGATCGCTCGTCCCAGCGGCCAGGCCCTCGGCCGAAGTGTTGGGGAAGTGACGGAACTACTCCCCATTGCCCAGAGCTCGATCAAGCTGACAAGCAACCCTGTTATGAGTTGCTTTGTTGTGCCAAGTCCAGATGAAGCCTGAGCGAGACAATCCCCGAAGCCCCGCAAGTAGGAGACATCTCTGGAAATCATAGAGGATAGAATCTGGAACTGGGCGACCCCCCAGCTTCTTCCTTGATGCAGAAGGGCATTGAAGTCCCCGATCAAGAGAAGAGGCAAGCACGACGAGTCAGCAACAGAGGCAACCCGGGAGATGTCGCTCCATAGGGACTTCCCGTCTCCTTTTGTCATTGTGGCCGTAAACAGCCCCCAACAAGAACCGGAAGCCGCCCTTGTTTACGAAAGAGATAGCAATCAACTTCTCTGTCATCAAGATCAAGTCACCATCCCAATCCTTCGAGTTCCAGAGAACCCAAATCCTGGCCATGTCGCAGAGAGCCAGGTTGTGCAGTTGTGCCCAATGAGAAGGGGTCCGCCGAGCAAGAGTCTTCTCCCCTTTTATTTTGGATTCTAAAAGAACAGGAATGTCACATTTCTCTCTGTGGAGCACCCCACAGATCTCTCTCCACCTACCTAGCGAACACGTCCCACTCACATTCCAGGCGATAATGGCCATTAATTAATGAGCGGTGGGGTCCCCCTGAGAAACTACCGAATCACAACCTGGGGAAAGTGCCGCATCCGTCGCTAAAGAATCCTCCTCCATCCCAGTCGGAGCCGCCTGTTGGGGAGCGACCTGAGATAGAACCAACGCCCAAGCCGGATTGTCAACACACACCGCCTCCTCTCTGTCAGTAGTATGTCCCGCCTCCCTGGAGGGGCCATCCCTCAGCAAGCCGACAGCGCGTCTCTTCCTACAGTAAACCTGTCCGCCAGACGAACTGCCATCCCCTCGTGCCTCAGTCTCCGACGCCGCCATACCTCTAGTGACTATGCTACTCAGCCCCTGGCAAGTGGTCATCGTCCCACTCGTGGGGACAAGCTGAGTGGATACAACGAGGCTCAACCCTCCATCACTCACTGGATGAGTAACCTCTCCCTCCAAGACCTCTGCTCCACTATCATCTCTGAGATCCATATCGCAGGAGGGAGAGGTTACTCATCCAGTGAGTGATGGAGGTGAGGTGTCACCTTATGGATGGTGGTTATGTTGTCACCCCCTCCCCCATGCCTTGTGCAGAGGTGTCAAAGGTACTCAGGAAAGATGATACAGATGGAGATAAGGTGCATTCTTATCAGTGGGGCTGACCTGTGAAATAGTTGCATGTTGACAATAATTGCTAGATGGGTCCATCTCCTCTTGCAAATTTCACACATTAAGAGGGCCACTAAGGAACAATGTGGCTTTTGTTTTATTTGTTGCTCCTTTGCTTTTGAGTTTTTCCAAGACATCACTGTACTTTTCATTTAAACCCTGAAGTTGGTACCAAATTGAAAAATAATCAGTTTTGTTTTAATATTGTTCTCAAGCTACTAGTAACCATACAAAAAAGAGTTCTATATTTTGGACTACCAAAGCTGAGCTCTAACAGGTTGTGACTGGTTTGAAGGTTGCGAAACATAAGCAGAGCTGTCTAGAAAATGAGCTCCAGGGAGGTATAGTGTAAATAAATGTATGGAGAGTAAGAAGGGATAGCTGCCTTAAGGGAGGCAAGGCTGCATATTCTTATATTGTTTTAATATATATATTTTTTTAAAGTTTTGTACTATGCTTAGTGAACTTTAAGACCTAGGTGTTATTTGGCAAAATTAGAGAATCTGGAAGCAAAATGACTGACTGCTGCATTGGTAATAAACCTTTAATAATATGGAGGGGAGGAGAGAGATGGTACAGACAATCCTTCCTAAAATATGATTATAGTACTATTATACTCTTAGAGTTTGTTTAAGGTTGGTAGAAATAGTATTTGGTTGGGATGACAAAGACCAAATCCCTATGTGATGTGAATACAACAACGAAATGGCACCCTTCTAGACGGACACATTATACTCACTTATGCCATATGAAAAGTCAGATTCTGTTATTGTTTTCAGCATGTAATAATTTTTAATTTTTGTATCCATAATTATATGAGCTGAAAATATGTATCACATGTTGAGAACATGTAGAGAGCAGATGTATTGTCTCCATTATTCTATATGCATATGCCAACTTTTACTTTTTGTATACATAATTATAAAAAGGGTTAATTAGTTGTACCTATGATTTGTACGTATTTTGGTAACTGTCCCGTTGTTTCAAAAATAAAGAACACCCCCCTGGCTGTTTAATTTTTCGGGTTAATTAGTTGTACCCCCTATGGTTTATACGTATTTTGGTAACTGTCCTGTTGTTTTAAAAATAAAGAACACCCCCTGGTTTATAAAGTTAATTAGTTGTACCCCCTGGTGTAGAGAAGAAAATGAGTGAAAAATTAAGCAGCCAGGGGGGTGTTCTTTATTTTTGAAACAACGGAAACATTTACCAAAATAGTACAAATCATAGGGGGTACAACTAATTAATCCTAATCACATCTAGCATCAGGGGGTACAACTAATTAACTTTATAAACCAGGGGGGTGTTCTTTATTTTTAAAACAGCAGGAACAGTTACCAAAATACGTACAAACTATAGGGGGTACAACTAATTAACCCTTATAAAATTGAAAATATGTGTCACATGGTAGAACATGTGAAGAATAATGGAAACAGATCCGCTGCCACTTTGGTGGCTCCGACTGTCTATTTCTTTATTGTTGCTTTGAAGTGTGAGAATTTGTAAGGGTCAATGGCCGGCATTTTGGACCTAGGGGCAGCAGAGTGTGGATCCCACCATTTAGGGGCAGCTACATGGTGACCCATATTGCCTAGGGATTTGCGTATTGATCCCCTTAGCTTAGTAGTGAGCAGTGATTCATCAGTGAAGAGCCCTTTGACATGACTTGACACTCCTAACAAATCCAAACGGCCAGCCTTGATGAACCCTACAAACCCCCTATACCTACCTCTACGGAATGGTGTGTGCATGAAATGAACGAAGAACAAACACCAAAGCTTTCCCTTCGTTCAATAATGAACTTTTTATATATATAAGGTTTAATTGTACTATGATATTCTCAACTATTTCAGTTTTTTAATTTAATATCTAAATTATTTTTTTTTAACTTGATATTCTAAAAAAAATTGGACAATAATGTCCTCGGCCACCCGCCCCCCCCCCCCTTCCAATCACCTGCCTCGTCCCCTCCCCCCCCCCCCCCCCCCCCCCCCCCCCCCCCCCCCCCCCCCCC
>JANAVB010007299.1:0-42052 GCA_029216955.1 Iris pallida
AATGGCGTTGCATGCAGTGACTTTATTGAATGAATCACATATGTATCGAGTATACGTATGCGATAAAATTTCGAAAACAGTTGCTAAAGATAAGTCCGATAGAAAGTACGAGATGGCAAGCATAGGATTGAATTTTATCTGTCAGCTTTGTTCCAATTTGCTACCACTGAACTTGGTCGATATACATATATCTTCGAGATGCCTTGAATATAGGTACGGATCTAAATCGAGTTGTATACAAATTCAAATCGAGCTGTAGGAAAGACTTGGAATGTTAGTAAAAAGCTTGCAAGATAGTGTAAAACTGAACAACATTGGTGGGACGAGATCGTGAAACGATCTATAAAACACTTAATCGGAGTGTTGGTTTTGGTTCGAGGACGAACCTTGTTTTGAGTGGCATATTCTGTAATGCCCCGCTCCGTGCGGCGCAGTACGCTGAGGCATTCACTCAAAGAGTCGCATTGACCGAATAAAATATATCGATGCGAATCGATACGAGAGTTACGTAATCCCGAGCAACGCATCGAACTAAGTCGATGCGAAGAGTTATATTGTCCCAAAGAATGCATCGAGTTGAATCGATGCGAAGCGCCGTATTTCTCCGAAGGATAAGTGCGTTGAGACGGTTCGAAGATTCTAAGAAATCGAATCAACCAAGGCGCAAGTCCAAATCAATGCAAGTATTGATTTTAGTTAGTTTCATGTGCAGGCTATCCATTTACGCTGAAATATTAGAGGTCGACATTTTGCCTTATTCAGAAACGGGTTTGCAAAACCAAATCGTCGCCTTGCGACGGACTGAGGCGTTGGCACGGTAAGCCAAATCGGAACGTATAATTCAATGAAGCATGAAGTATTCGAATGGCTAAGTCAGGAGAGTTGGCCATGCAACGAAGTTATGAAATCGAGCCGCATCGGCTCGACGAAGCGACAAGGCGTATCGACTCAAGGTGGGAGGATTGACTCTTCTTTTTACTCCTTCATGCCTAAGTCAGAAAATATCATTGTATGTTAAGTTAACCTATCGACGCCACGGGCGTGGTCCAATCAGAAGATAAATCGTAGTGTGTGTCGAACACTAGTTAGAACAATTGAAATGAAACGTACATCATATGCACGAGTCGCTATGGGACATTGGATATCGCAAAGACGAGCGCCTCAGTGCGCAAGCCGCAAGAACATGATAACTATATTCGGCGAGTGCCTTCGTGCACGAGCCATTCCGTGCCTTCGCGCACGAGTTAGAAAGGCTAGCACATTGAAAGACAATAGGCGAGCACCCTAGCATGCAAGCCACGAACATTGAACACTAAGTCATAGAACATGGGATTACGGCTTTGATACGTGCACCAAGTGCACGACACGAAGAAAAGATGATAAATGTGTCAAAACGTGCCTACTATGCACAAGATCATAAAAGATGGCTTCGTTGCGAAAGAATACAGTTGTGGCATGAATGTGACGGAACTGTCAGATGTGGCATGATTCCTCGAAAGGTGTTCGGGACCTTCGGGTCGTTCGGTTGATGAACATTGAGTTGAGGCATGATGCCATCGAACATTGAAACGAAGTATAAAATATAAGAACATAAAAAGTAAATGGAAGAAATACAAGATGATAAAGTCTGAGTCTCGGACTCAAGACTATGCTTGGTTGTTTGAATAATAGTGTGTTGTACGGTCGAATGGAATGGACTGGAGATAATTGAGATAATAGCCCGTGCATAGGTGTTCCCTCGAACGGTTAAGTGCCGGGACGCCAGAACCGTTTGGCCTAGGAGAGAACGTTGATCTTTGATAGGCGCACATCCGTAAGACGATTAGCGACCGCTTAGCGAGATGTGAAAAGCCGCAAATGATGGTATGATGCGGTAGATCTTTGTAATTGGGACAATAACCCACTACAAGAGACGCTGGGCTACCCAATTCGAGAAAAGAAAAGAAAAAAAGAAAGAAAAAAGAGAGAAAAAAAGAAAGAAAAGAAACGCCTTTAGTCCATTCCGGCGTGGATACGCCAACGACCTTCATATTGTTAAGGAACGATGGATTGAAAGTGCAGGCACGTATGTGTCCCGCACACATAAATCCTATATAGAGAGTACTTATAACATGACAGAGAAGGAATGTGGCGTATTCACCTTGCGTCAGTGCAAGGGCGAGTACGTCGACTTGGTAAGAAGTTGTGCCACGAAACAAACACGAGATTGCTTGTCTGCTTGCCTATTTAATTCGAATAGCATGCTTGCCATGATAACATGCTTTACGCTTTCGAATATGCCATAAAATCGACCCTAAGGAGAATATAGCAAGATCATAAGCTAACTTGCATGATTCAATATAAATACTACAATGTCGGTTTAGAAAGAAGGTCTTTGCATCAGTACATGCGAGGACGAACGTACTGATCCCCTACCAGCTTTCATACAGGATGCAGGGAATGGATTGCTCGCGGTGGAGCTTCGCTTGAACGCATTGAGGCTTGGAATGCCGAAGCGTATTGAGGCATGCGACCGCATTGACGCTCGAACTTACAACAGGATTGATACGGCCGAGATATAGAAGGCATGATATATAGAACGGTGTAATCCTTTATGGGCAAGAGAGAACCAGAGTGTTGTAGCCAATCAGGCATATATTTTGAGCTATCGTAAGCCTTTGTAATCTCAGTTCGAATACCAATAAAGAGAATTGTTTTGCTCTGTTTTCTTTCGTTGTTAATATCAAATCAAAGATAACCATTTGAGAACTTGTCATCTTGCCTTGCACGAGCGCAACTCCAGGCTCATACGACATCACGCCCCCTGCGAGGACGATAATTTGGGTGATTCCGGGTCGGGACGTGACATTCTCCACATAGGTTAGGAACCCCACTCACTCCAACATGAATCTGTCTAACAAACTAACAAAGATACCATTCTTGCTTACCCATACAAGAATTTTTTTCCAATCCAATTTAAACAACTTAAAAAGAGAAATAGGATAATTAATGCTTAGATCTACCAGCTTAGTGTTTAAGTCATGACATGTCCAATTGAAAAGTCTGGACCCTAAATTTTATTTGTTGTTTCCTATTTTTTTTCATTAGACCATTCTTTTGGTATGTGTCACCCCCAGTTTTCAGAAACAGGGTATTTTTATCATTTTATATTTTTGAATATTTTTAAATTTATTTTATTATTTATGATATTATTTTGGGGTTGAAATTTATTTTATTATTTATGATATTGTTTTGGGGTTACTTGAGTCGGGTTCGAATTTCAACTCAATCCGACTTGAAACGGGGACCCGGGGGGTAGTTTGACTCTAGTGGGACCCACACACTTGTTAGGCATAGCCCACATGATATTAATTTTAGTCCACATGATATTAATTTTAGTTAGTAGTTAGACTAATTATTTATGGATAGGTTTAGTTTAATTAGAGACTTAAAACTAGACTAAATTGACCTCAACCTTTAACCCATTCCTAATTTAAATCAAATAGATTAGTGGAGGGCATTTTGGACATTCAAATAGGGGACACCTCACCCTTTTTGGGCAGCCACCTATGGGGGGGATAAGGAGTGAGTCACTCCTTCATTTATTTGTTTTCATCCACTTTCTCTCTCTTGTTCTTCCCAAATTAATTTAGAGATGAACCTCCATTAATTTTATCTCCAAATCAATCCTTTCTTCCACAAATCTTCTTCATTTCTCCTCTACTCCATGGTTAGAGGGTGCTAGCTAAGTTTGGGAGGATTCGGAGCTCGTTCGTGTCCTTTTAGAATCTCTACGTGTCGGTGTCGTGTCGGAAGGATTTTCCTTTGAATCTCTCTCCGGAAGGTATAATCTCTCATCTAATCCATCCCTACATGCATATAGAATATTTTGAACCCATAGGAATGACCCCCATGGTTGTATCTCCATTGTGTCCATTTCGTGTCCATTTGGAGGTCATAGGAGTGTCCTTTGTGTTGTGGTTGTGTCTATGTGGAAAAACCCCAAATTTGGACACACTATGTGTTGTTGTTATGTATGAATGAATTATTACATGTTTAATCTCATATTTTGTATTGGAGATGTGTTCTATAGTGTCTCATATATATATTTAGTGTAGAGAGTGAGTTCTTGATATATTATGTTATATACTTGTGTTTCTTTTGTCTCAAACTACCTAAATTCGTCATAATATTTATCCATTTTTAGTAGCAATAGCAACTTAGAAATGTCATAACTTTTAGCTTAAAACTCCGATTTATCTCCCGTTTTTTTTAAAAGAACCGTATCGAAGTTAGCTTTCCAATATATATTTTAATATGCCAAATTCGTTTTAAACTTTCTATAAAATTATTTGAGTGTCAGTTGTACGGAAGACGAACGCGTTTCGGTGTTTTTGCGATTCCGGGAGCTTCCGGACACGAAAATGCGATCCGTTTAAAGTTTTGGAAAGCTAACACAAAGATCTATAACATAATTTAATCCTAGAATTTAATGAATGCTTAATTTGTACAGTATTGATTTTAAGTAGAAAATTACTATACGACATATGCATTTTGTGTATCCTTGTATGTACAAATTGTATGTATGCATGTGTATATATATATATATATGTGTGTGTGTGTTAAGAGAATGTAATATAATATAGAGTAAGCATAAATGATATATTGTATGAAAGTATATAATGTATTCAAATATGTATGTATAGGTGCATGAATGAATGGATGAAATGCAAGCATGTGGGTAATACAAGGTATTGAAACATGTATGCAAGTATCCATATGTAAGTAAGTAACATAATCAAGTATGAATGTATGCTATATATGAATGCCAACATGATAGGAATGTATGATGCCATATTAGAACTTAGCACCATGTTCATATGTTAAAACCCCCTTCTACATGTTGACAGTAACCCCAAGCATGAATACACATAAAACCTACTTACTGTTATGAGTAAACCCTTTGATGTATAATAAACCCTTTTGTTATGATTAACACCCACACACACACATGCTAAACCTATGCTTTACATGTTATTTCTTCTATGTGACACAATGAACCCTTGCTAAATGTTATCCTTCTAACATAATACCCTCACACTTGAACACATTGTACTGCTATGTACACATTGTCATATCCATATTCATGTATCACTCACTTCTTATCTTTATGCACCTTGCTTGTAATAAAAATATATATGAATATATATGTAATGTGTGTTTGATAACTTGTATGGCTTTGTAATTTTGTGTGAGTGTTAGTGTAGGCTTGGTTAGGCCTAATGAGACTTATTAGTCTAGGTTTAGACCTAGTACTGCCTAGTTAACCTAATTTGACTAGTACGATTGACCAGAGTTGACCAAGAGTTGACTTTGACCTAGAATGACCTAGAATCATGTAGAATGCACAGTAGAGTTTTATTTTACCATTTTAGACTTGTTGTGACTTGTGCTGTTCTAAATAGGAGCCAGACACCACTCCTCGGACAGTACTTCATCTTGGACATTCAGTTAGCAGGCGAGTACATTCTCTCTGATCTTTCATACCTGTCTGGACTATATTCTTGCTCTAGATTACTCTACATGATGCTGACACGTATTTTCACGGATTAGTACTATATGGATTCCTTCCTGAGATGTTATCCCTCTACGGGTACATCGGATATTTATGTTCATGTACTTTATCATGTGCATCAGGTACTCCTTATACTCGTACTAGTTTATATTTTACATGTTCTCATGTGCTTTATCATGTGCCTCATGTACTACTCATTACATGAGTTTACGTATCCTTAGCTATATTCATGTGCTTATAACGTAACTTGAATGAATCCTTGTGTATTGATTGGGGCGGGGTGAGTAGAATTGGTTATGTGATCATTATCCCCAGTAGCTGTATAAATGTGCCTCCTTATTTGTATTCATTGCCCCTAAGCCATTTACATAACCATATTGTACTCTAAATCACTTAGCCACTTACAGTCTATACTATCATGTATTTACTTTCAGTTACAAAATATCTCCTGTTTACTTGTACTTCCATTCAGCACTTCCTGTATTTTACTCTATTGTATGATTTATTCCTAACCTGCTATGAACTGTTTGAGAGATATTGCTCATTTCCGTCCTGACTGGACCTATTGATAAATTTTACAGATAGCTTGGAGGTTATTGCTAGCCTAGAGGATACACAGTAGAGGTCAGAGTAGATAGCTAGAGTTTCTCCTTTATTTTCAGTTGTCTTGAGTTGTATTATGGATTACTGTATTTGAGCTTTGAGATGTATTTCTGGGTTTGTGTATCTTAGACACTTAGACTTCTATCTGCTGTATCTCTTTTGGATTTCATGTTTTGTCTATTTTCTATTATGCTCTATCTTAGATGTGATTGAGTTTACATTCTGCTATGTTACCCCCATTCGGGAGTATAACTATTTAGCCTTATACTGTTAGATGCATGAGACCTAGGACAGCGTTCTACCGCCGATACTGCGGCGTAGGCTGGACGTACCCACTTCTCGTGCCCTTATTCTAGGGTGCGGGTCGTGACACGTTTTTAGTGGTGGCCCATGCAGGTCGAGTTTGTGTAGTGGTATTCAACTAGAGTACCACTACAGCCTGTAGTAGAATTAGGATATATTTTTGAAGGTACTCAATCACAGTTAGGATTTCTTGAGAGATTCCTGGGACGACCCTTGAGAATCTTATTTTAACTTCGATTTGAAAAACTCTTCTTCCATTGATTTGATTTATCTTTACTTTCTGTTATTGAACTTGATTTTGATGATGATTGTAGAGTTTTGAATCTTGATGTTAGCTGTTGTATCCGAGTTTGTATTTATGATTTGATGGATTATTGTTCAGTTTTGAATCTTGATGTTCGTTGATAAATTTGATTTTTGGGTATCCATTGTTGATTTAATTTAATTTTTTTCAAGATGAAATCATATGGGCTAGGTCATCTAAGTTATGGAATCTAGTCTTCTACAGTCACATTAGCCAGCATGGTGAGGACATATAGTCTGATTTTGGATATATTTCTCGGTGTAGGAATTTAAGGTTTTCGCAGCCAAGCTAGGGGCATCGCAAAAATTTTAAATACCATGATTCTAGAGGTATGTGCCTAAGTCTAGGACAATGTGATTATCGTAGCCTTGCTTACTAGTATGACGAGGATTTAGAGTACCATGATTTTGGATAGACGTATATGATTATCAGATTGTACCTTAAATATTTTTGAACAGTTTTCTCTACTTTTGTTCCAGTCCTTCAAAAAATTATTATTTGTTTATTTTGTTTGCTTCTCATTATTTAACTTAGGAGTAGGTTTAGTTGTTTTTATAAACTCTTGTAACTTCTTGTATGCTATTTTCTTCTTAATACAATGAACCGATGATTTTGCTAGACCTTATCTTGTAATTGATATTATAGTTCTGGGTTTCAAAATGGTTCCTTCTTTAAACAGATAAGCAAAACGATTTTATCGTTATTACTTTCTTGCTATTATTCTTGTATTAAATAATAATAATAATAAAACTGTCTGATTACGTCAATCACCTACTTTGCAATCTTGGTAGGAATCTAAATGTTGGTCTTGATGTAGAATTTGATTTTTATATGGGACATGAGAATATATAGTGGACACAGACTCTTTGCCTGACACGTATGCATGCTACACTTTGATTTCTAACCTATCTAAATATAATTAATATGTTGTTGATGTTTAAATTTTCAAAACCCCAATATTTCTGATACAGTACAGTAACAGAGACTGGTTCTCTGCATTTCCAGTTAAAATTTGTAATTCAAATATAAATTTCATGTTATTAGTTATGTTTACATCACTGCACATGTATGTTATACATAGGGTTTCAATTCAAAAAAAATTGGTTGAGTTTTGTGTTTGAATTTGTCAAATCTAAGACTGTGTGCATATTAACCCTTAATACTGAATTTTAAATGTTAGTTCAATTTGTTGTTTAAATGTAATATTTTGAGCTATATACATTGTGGTATGTAGGGATATAAATTTAGGTTTCATATTCTTACATGTTAGGTTGTGATAAACATTGGGTTGGTTGATGTTCGAATTTCTCCAAATCCTAAAACTGAATACATGTTAACATTTTCACATTGATTTCAAATGTTTAGTTCAATTTCAGATTTAATATATAATATTGAACTGTATGCATAGCTATATGTCTCCATCATGTTAGGATGTATTGGGAGCATTGAGTTGGTTGTGATGTTTCAAACCCCTAAAATCCGAAACTGCATTATGTTAATATTACACTTGTTTAAATGTTAGATTATTTTAGATTTTGTATGTAAATGCTGAACTAAAACTGGATTTAACCTTATAATACTAAGCTATAACCCTGTACAAGGACACACACACCCTAACTTAGTATACACTGCCACGTAAACCTAACCCTTCCTCTCTATATTATGTTCATATATCTATAAGGATATATATAGAGTTTATGCATATATGTTATAATGTATATAGATACATAACTAAATCTCTATCTCTTTATATACATATCTACATGGTTAGCCATGCATGTTATGAGCAAATGAGTTGTGTATTGTAGATTGTTTAACCAATATGCCATGATTAGTGTAACTTGAAAGTTATTATTTGAAACCCAAATCCTCCTATACACTTTCATGTATATTTCACATACACACACGCCTATTATCTAACCATATGAACATGTCCACATACACCCATACACACACGAACTACATAACTTGTACATAATGCTAGCTTTTCCCTCTCTAACGCTAATATATAAATATATTGTGATTGGATTTTCATGCAATTGGCTTTCATTCTTTAACTTTTGATTTTGATTTTCTTGAATAGTACCCCTTATTAGATAAATGGTAGTTAACTTTATTTTATTTTGATAAGTACCAGTTTTCATATAGGATGGTAGACTGCCTATAGTCTTGATGATTGTTATTTCTGTATCTTTTCTAGTTTAGCACCCTAGATTGCTTGTGTGTTTTGATACCCTATGACCGTTTGGTTTAGCATGACTAGTATACCTAGATGAGACTTTCACTACCACCGTATGCCATGACCCTGTATGTCATCCTTTTAAATCGTATGATTGTTTAAGTTCTGAGACTTTGATTGTGGGGGGGTTTGACCTAGAAGGAGTATGAACATTTTAATTTCGAGGACGAAATTTTTCTAAGGTGGGTAGACTTGTAACACCCAGTTTTCTAAAATGAGGGTAATTTTAAAATTTTGTAATTTTAATCATTTATTGATTTGACATTTAAATCATGATATGATTTTGGGTAATTTTTAAATCATTCTAAAACTATTTAAAATCCTGACTTGTGATTTTATTTTGCTAGTGAAACCCTAGAGACTGTTTGACCTAGAGCCTAACATGTAATTAGGATATTTTAATGTCATTTCGGGCTAAGGATATTTTGCATTTGACCTCTTTGAATTATTTTATATTTATTGCGTTGGTGATTGTTGATTTTGACCTTTGATAGGTGTGATTTTGTGATGGTTTTGTGTCCGTAGCGGACACGTATCAGTTTTTATTTACAAATGTTTGATGTGCCTCAAAGAGATTTTTTTTTATTGCTGATTTTTTTTTTGAAAAGTAGTTGAACGAGATTGTTTTCTGCATGCGTTTCTGTGATTGCTTTGTTTTAATTTCGAGGACGAAATTTTTTAAGGTGGATAGATTTGTCACCCCCAGTTTTCAGAAACAGGGGAATTTTTGTCATTTTATTTTTGAATATTTTGAAATTTATTTTATTATTTATGATATTATTTTGGGGTTAAAATTTATTTTATTATTTTGATATTTTGGGGTTATTTGAGTCGGGTTCGAATTTCAACTCAATCCGACTTGAAATGGGGACCCGGGGGTAGTTTGACTCTAGTGGGACCCACACACTAGTTAGGCATAGCCCACATGATATTAATTTTAGTCCACATGATATTAATTTTAGTTAGTAGTTAGACTAATTATTTATGGATATGTTTAGTTTAATTAGAGACTTAAAACTAGACTAAATTGACCTCAACCTTTAAACCCATTCCTAATTTAAATCAAATAGATTAGTGGATGGCATTTTGGACATTCAAATAGGGGACACCTCACCCTTTTTGGGCAGCCACCTATGGGGGGGGGGATAAGGAGTGAGTCACTCCTTCATTCATTTGTTTTCATCCACTTTCTCTCTTGTTCTTCCCCAAATTAATTTAGAGATGAACCTCCATTGATTTCATCTCAAATCAATCCTTTCTTTCACCAAATCTTCTTCATTTCTCCTCTACTCCATGGTTAGAGGGTGCTAGCCAAGTTTGGAAGGATTCGGAGCTCGTTCGTGTCCTTTTAGAACGTGTCGGTGTCGTGTCGGAAGGATTTTCCTTTGAATCTCTCTCCGGAAGGTATAATCTCTCCTCTAATCCATCCCTACATGCATATAGAAATATTTTGAACCCATAGGAATGACCTCCATGGTTGTATCTCCATTTGTGTATTTCGTGTCCATTTGGAGGTCATAGGAGTGTCCTTTGTGTTGTGGTTGTGTCCATGTGGGAAACCCCCAAATTTGGACACACTATGTGTTGTTGTTATGTATGAATGAATTATTACATGTTTAATCTCATATTTTTGTATTGGAGATGTGTTCTATAGTGTCTCATATATATATATATTAGTGTAGAGAGTGAGTTCTTGATATATTATGTTATATACTTGTGTTTCTTTTGTCTTAAACTACCTAAATTCGTCATAATATTTATCCACGTTTTAGTAGCAATAACAACTTAGAAATATCATAACTTTTAGCTTAAAACTCCGATTTATCTCCCATTTTTTTTAAAAGAACCGTATCGAAGTTAGCTTTTCAAATATATATTTTAATAAGCCAAATTCGTTCTGAAACTTTCTGTAAAATTATTTGAGTGTCAGATGTACGGAAGACGAACGCGTTTCGGTGTTTTTGCGATTCCGGGAGCTTCCGGACACGAAAATGCGATCCGTTTAAAGTTTCGGAAAGCTAACACAAAGATCTATAACATAATTTAATCCTAGAATTTAATGAATACTTAATTTGTACAGTATTGATTTTAAGTAGAAGATTACTATACGACATATGCATTTTGTGTATCCTTGTATGTACAAATATGTATGTATGCATGTGTATATATATGTGTGTGTGTGTGTTAAGAGAATGTAATATAATATAGAGTATGCATAAATAATATAATGTATGAAAGTATATAATGTATTCAAATATGTATGTATAGGTGCATGAATGAATGGATGAAATGCAAGCATGTGGGTAATGCAAGGTATTGAAACATGTATGCAAGTATCCATATGTAAGTAAGTAACGTAATCAAGTATGAATGTATGCTATATATGAATGCCAACATGATAGGAATATATGATGCCATATTAGCAGTTAGCACCATGTTCATATGTTAAAAACCCCCTTCTACATGTTGACAGTAACCCCAAGCATGAATACACATAAAACCTACTTACTGTTATGAGTAAACCCTTTGATGTATAAATAAACCCTTTTGTTATGATTAACACCCACATACACACATGCTAAACCTATGCTTTACATGTTATTTCTTCTATGTGACACAATGAACCCTTGCTAAATGTTATCCTTCTAACATAATACCCTCACACTTGAACACATTGTACTGCTATGTACACATTGCCATATCCACATTCATGTATCACTCACTTCGTGTCTTTATGCACCTTGCTTGTAATAAAAATATATATGAATATATATGTAATGTATGTTTGATAACTTGTGTAGCTTTGTGATTTTGTGTGAGTGTTAGTGTAGGCTTGGTTAGGCCTAATGAGACTTGTTAGTCTAGGTTTAGACCTAGTACTGCCTAGTTAATCTAATTTGACTAGTACGGTTGACCAGAGTTGACCAAGAGTTGACTTTGACCTAGAATGACCTAGAATCATGTAGAATGCAGAGTAGAGCTTTATTTTACCATTTTGGACTTGTTGTGACTTGTGCTGTTCTAAATATGAGCCAGACACCACTCCTCGGACAGTACTTTCATCTTGGACATTCAGTTAGCAGGCGAGTATATTCTCTTATCTTTTCATACCTGTCTGGACTATATTCTTGCTCTAGATTACTCTACATGATGCTGACACGTATTTTTACGGATTAGTACTATATGGATCCCTTCCTGAGATGTTATCCCTCTACGGGTGCATCGGATATTTATGTTCATGTACTTTATCATGTGCATCAGGTACTCCTTGTACTCGTACTAGTTCATGTTTTTACATGTTCTCATGTGCTTTATCACGTGCCTCATGTACTACTCATTATATGAGTTCACGTATCCTTAGCTATATTCATGTGCTTATAACGTAACTTGAATGGATCCTTGTGTATTGATTGGGGCGGGGTGAGTAGAATTGGTTATGTGATCATTATCCCCAGTAGCTGTATAAATGTGCCTCATTATTTGTATTCATGTGCCCCTAAGCCGTTTACATAACCATATTGTACTCTAAATCACTTAGCCACTTACAGTCTCTACTATCATGTATTTACTTTTAGTTACAAAATATCTCCTGTTTACTTGTACTTACATTCAGCACTTCCTGCATTTTACTCTATTGCATGATTTATACTCCTAACCTGCTATGAACTGTTTGAGAGATATGTGCTCGTTCCCGTCCTGACTGGACCTGTTGATAAATTTTACAGATAGCTTGGAGGTTATTGCTAGCCTAGAGGATACACAGTAGAGGTCGGAGTAGATAGCTAGAGTTTCTCCTTTATTTTCAGTTGTCTTGAGTTATATTATGGATTACTGTATTTGAGCTTTGAGATGTATTTCTGGGTTTGTGTATCTTAGACACTTAGACTTCTATCTGTTGTATCTCTTTTGGATTTCATGTTTTATCTATTTTCCATTATGCTCTACCTTAGATGTGATTGAGTTTACATTCTGCTATGTCACCCCCATTCGGGGAGTATAAACTATTTAGCCTTATACTGTTAGATGCATGAGACCTAGGACAGCGTTCTACTGCCGACACTGCGGCGTAGGCTGGACGTACCCACTTCTCGTGCCCTTATTCTAGGGTGCGGGTCGTGACAGTATGTGTTGGTTGTTGTCCTTGTACCTATGTTCAGTTTATAATGGAAAAATAAAATCAAAAATAATTTCAAAATCTATATCTAAAATTTTCAATTAGACATGTTAGAACCGAAACTCTAAAATGATATAAAATTCAGTTAAAAATTGCTGAGAAACCCAATTTCGGGGTTAGTTTTTATGAAAAATCCACCAGCAGGATGGGTTTTATGAAATGCCCAGAATTATTTATTTCCACGTTAAGTATTCCAAGATTTCCTTTATATGTACTATATTTACAAAATTAATACCATAACTACCCCTCCGCACAAACTCAGATTTGGATTGAGATTCTCGTTGTCTTCTTCTTCTTCTTCACGAGACATCTGAATTCCATTGCTATCATCTTCAGCAGAGATCACAAGATCGTTCATAGTTCACCGTATTTTTTTCAGTCGAACTCCGATCATCGCTCACATCTTCTTCTTCTTCTTCTTCTTCTTCTTCTTCTTCTCTTTTTCTGACAATTAAGTTAATTATGGAGAGAAGTTCTTCTTCTTCTTTTCCATAAGAGTTAGTATCGTTTTGAAAAAAGAACAAAAATTCTTGAATCTTTATTCATGTCAAATTTCTTTCCACAAAATAAAAAAAAATAAAAAATTAGGTTTATGTCAACTGTTCTCCGTCGATATAACACGGAAAAATAGTCATTCTCCTGTATTTTAACAAAGAGAATGTCACTAACACGGAGAATGACATTCTCCTGTGTTTTAACATTTGAATGACCATTCTCCGTGTCATTTAGCACGGAGAATGACCATTCTCCGTGTAATTTAGATGGAGAATGCATGGAGAATGCCATTCTCCGTCTAAATTACATGGAGAATGGTCATTCTCCTATGTTTTAACACTGAGAATGGCCATTCTCCGTGTAAATTAACACGGAGAATGCCATTCTCCGTGTTATTTAACACGAAGAAAGGTATTTTTCTTGTTTCTAACACGGAGAATGGCCATTCTCCTACGTTTTAACATTGGAATGGCCATTCTCCGTGTTAAATTACACGAAGAATGACCATTCTCCATGTAAATTAGGACAAAAAATGCCATTCTCCGTGTTACTAACATAGAGAATGGCCATTCTTCGTATAAATTAAGACGGAGAATGCCATTCTCCGTGTTAATAACACAGAGAATGACCATCCTTATGCGAAATTAACATTCTTCGTGTTCTAACACAGAGAATGGCCATTCTCCTGCATTTTATGGTCAGTTGAAACTTTGGAGGGCCATAACTTTTGATTGAGAGGTCGAAACGAGGCCCGATTTGTTGCAAAATGAGCGTATCTTCGAGGAGCCTGAAATAAACTATTTTATTGTTTGTCAGCCTTTCAAAATTTTAGAATCGCAAAAAAATGATGTTTGGACTTCCGTTTTAGCACTTTTGTCGTTTGTCTCGGTCTTTCCGAAATTTTTCGACGAGTTTTTGAAGATTTTTGAAGAGAAAACCTAGATTCGAAAGTGAGCAGCGTATGGAAGAAGATGAAGTATCGAATTTTTTTTTTAAGAGTAGTTTCGTGAGTGTTTTCAATAAATTAGAAGGAAGGGCAAAAATGTCATTCAGAACCCTCTTTATATATTTTTTGCTAATTCTGGGCACGCGATGAAATGTTATTGCGCGGTGGATTTTTCATAAAACTTTTTAATTTTTTGGACATTTCATAAATGTTCCCAAAATTCAGGATCTGAACGCTAATTAGCCCTTAAAAAATCATTCAAGGATATTTGAAACAAGATTTAATTTGATATCCTCAACTATTCAAGTTTTTCCAATTTGATATCCTAAAGTTTAATATAATACCAATCTCTACCCTCGACTATTGAACATTTTTAAGCCGATACTCTCCTCCAAAGATTAATTTTTTTTGTTTCGACAAAAATAAATAATAATTTTTTGCCCAAATTTTCCTCCCCTTCCATGGGGTGGTATATAAAATGACAACGAACGAGGAGGTATTTTTGTTATTTAGTATTTTTCGTTAACACTATTAGGTCATTAAATTGTACAATTATAGCTGATATATTAAGTTGTATAATATTAAAGTTTATGGTATCAAATTAAAAAAGTTTAGAATAGTTGAGAATATGAAGTTAAAATCTGGCCTAAATTCAAAAATAAAGATATAAGTTTCAAATTTCCCAATTGTACATGTTATAGCTTAAATTCTAAAACATTGGAGTGTAATTGAAACAAATAGAAGGTTGGTTCAATCCTTTTTATTGGGGGAGAAAAGAGAAGCACCCATGTGTCCCTTGGCAGGCAACCATCTGTCCCTCTCTCTCCATCTCTATCGACATCGGGTCCGTTTCAGTTTTATTTAATATTCCGTCTCTCTCTCCCCCTCTCTTCACTTTCCTCACTACTATTCTTCCTCCTCTTCGTTCTCCCTACCAACAACCCCACCACGATCATCATTACCAGCACCACCATCACAGAGAAGAGATCAACGAGCCTACCTATACCTATTCCTATTGCAAGAGAGAGAGAGAGAGAGAGAGAGAGAGAGATTGATAAATTGATGGGATCTCCACATGGTCATGGCCACGGGAGCAGCAGCAGCAGCAGCAGCGGCAGCAACAACAGCTACGACTACTCGTTCAAGATTCTGCTGATAGGAGACTCAGGGGTGGGGAAGAGCAGCCTCCTCCTCTCCTTCATCTCCACCACCCAACACCAACACCAACCCCAACCCCATCTCATCCACGACGACCATCTCTCCCCAACCATCGGTACAATCCTTTTCCTATTCATTCATCCTCAGATTTCTCTTTGTTATATTCATGTTGCCCCTCTCTGATTTTTTTTATATTCATGTTGCCTCTCTTCCGATCGATTCATTCATTCAATGACTGATTGGATCAAATCAAATGACCACACTAGTTCTTCTGTATATCAAATATACATACGTTTTCTATTCTCTATTTTCTATTTCCTTTCTTTCGATACATTAGTTCTTCTACATCAAATATACATATATTTTCTATTTTCTATTCTCTATTTTCTTTTTTTCTTTTTTTTCGTTATACCCTTCTTGTCAATATTTCTTCTTCTTTTTTTTCCTTTTTTTTTTTTTCTATTGAGGTGGTGGTTTGCTTTTACTCATGTTTAGGGTATAAGAGAAAAAAGGAAACCAAAAATAAAAGTACAGTATACAAACTTTCCAATTTAACATGTCGGGACTTAAACTGTAAGCTGATATAAAATCCAGGATCTAGATGCTAATTATCCCTAAATGAAATGATCCAAGCATTATTTACACTTTTTATACTTATATCAAGCAATTAGTCAGTGGGGGGCAGTGACTACGACCATGAACATGGTATCGGGACAGTGCAGGCAGTACCGATAGCCAATTCCGTACTAGAACAAAATTTGTAATGCAGACCTGAGATCTCTGGGGGATCTCTGGGAGCCGACGATCACGCACCAAAGCTATTGGCAATTTATTCAGATCCTAAGTCTCACAATAGGGTACCTGAAAGGAAGAACATAGCAGGATGTGGTGTAGCCACAGATAACAACGGATCAGTTGTGCTTGTAGCTATCGTCAAGATGATAGGTACACGGGGGGTTGCAGTATATGCAAGGGGTTAGTCTGGTTTGAATTATTGAAACTGGGACTAGCTGCGTAATTGATAATGCGACTTGTGACATCTTCATTTGGGCACTGTAATAAGGAATATACAAGGACACAAAAGACCCGGGACTTCCGGATATGGACAGATTCAACAAAAGGGGAGTTCCCTATCAAGTCAGCATACGCGATATGTAGAATCCAATGTGCCGAGGTGGAGTGGAAGAGCAAAGTCTGGTTCAAAGAGGAGATTGCAAGAAGACGAGTTATTGCCTCTACAAAATTATCTTGGACATAGTGCTTACTAAAGAAAGGCTTATAGGCTTACGGACCGTAGATATATGCAAAATGAATGTTTCATATGGAAGATATGCAGACTGAAGCTACTGCTACCTCCTAAGTGAAATTACAAGAGTTGTGTTTCGGTGCGTCCAAGGACAGCATTTGACAAGCACTGTACTGTATACTTGGCCGGTTGCAGCCGTCACGACTTATTTATAGTTTTTTGGATTTTTCTTTTGCTTTTATTGAAGGAAAAAAAGAAAAAAAAAGAAAAAAAGAAAAAAAAAAAGAAAACAAGAAAAAGAAAAGAAAAAAGAAGAAGACAAAAACAGAGAAAAAAAGGGATATCCACCAAATATTAGGATAGAGAGTGGTCAAGTGTGATGGAGTGTTTGATTTGATTTATACACGCACACAGAATCAGGAAATAGTGTATTATTGGGCCACTGTTAGGCATAGGGGGACTAGCATCAAGACCATCTCCCAATGCCTCCACAAGATCCCCTGCATCATCCACAGGTGTTGCATGAAGACCACTTACCAATAATGCCAATAAAACTTGGGGGACAAGTGCAGCACCATCTACAAGGCAAGGCAATAATGTACTGTCCATGAATGCATTGGTGGCCAACAACCCTAATAATGCAAGGGGAAGGATGTGTGGAGGAGAAAAGCCAAGGTTTGTCTATAAAAAGGGCAGCAATCAAATCAGTTTTGCCAAGCAATTCCACCCATATCATGGGCAGATTGATACAGTTCTTCCCCCCCACAAAGAGGGCACACACTATTTTTGCAACTGTCCTGAATGAAGAGATCCATGCAACAGTAACCAACTGGGACAATACCATCATGGCTTATGTGGAGGGAAGGAGACCTTACTACATCCACATGAAGGCATTTATCTCTAGAAGCTGGAAGCCATGATGTTTTCTGGATTTTTTTTCCTAGAGAAAATGGCTATCATTTCTTCAAATTTGGTGATAAAGCTGAATGTGACAAGATCCTGGCTTCTAGACCCTGGTTTTTTGATGGTAGATTGATGATTATGACGAGATAGAGCACTATGAATGGGCTTGATAGGGACTCGCTCTCTAACATACCAATACGAGTGAGATTTCCTGATCTCCATCTTAAGTTCTGGTCCAGCACCATCATCAGCAGGTTGGCAAGTAATATAGGCAGGCCCATGAGAATCGACAAGCCTACTGCCTCTTATGCTAGATTGGCTTTTGCAAGAGTTCTGGTGGAGGTTGCTGCAAAGGATTCCCTACCCAAGGTGGTGAACATTGAACTTGAAGATGGGAGCACCAAGCAACAACTGTGGAGTATGAATGGGACACCCATGTTGTATAAAGTGCAACTGTTTTGACCACATATTCAACCAGTGCCCCACAGTTGAAGTATGGAGAGCCAGAGCAAGTCAGGCTCCTCAAGGAGAGAATAATTTGAAGACTAAAGAGGAGAACACTACAAGGGTAGTGCCTGAGGCAGATGCCAGTCCTGTGAGAGGTGATATCCTTGCTAAAGAAGTTTTACCCACACAGATAATAAATTGTTGAAGTAGAATCCCTAAGGGTATACATTCAACAATTGGATGCTTGCTTACGTGATGCAAGAGGTGATATTCATGCTAACATAATATCTTCTCCAGCACTTACATCACCAAAGAGTGCTAGTCTTGAGCATCAGCAAGCCCAAAGGCTGGAACAGTCGGGGTGGCACAAGTGTCACCAAGAACGGGAGGAGTCCGAGCAAAATGAGGTGGTGAGTATGACTAAAAGGGTTGACTGCTCCGGATGTTGCAGTGGAGTCATAGCATGTGGAGACACCCTCCCAGGAAGCCATGCAACAAGGTGAGGAAACTAATGTGCGTGTTGATGTAGATCTACTACTGGCGGAGATACGTAGAAGGGAGAGTCAACTTGAAGATGAGGATGACTCTGGTGAAGACTTACAAGACATGGAGCACTCCTCAAGGGTGGGTTCACCATCCTCATCACCCCCAAAAAAGACAGAACGTGTTGGTACAGCTCCTAGTACACATGGATCTGCTCAAGAGGATGCCTCAGTGCTAAAGATAACCCTTATTGGAAGAACTCACTTGCAGAAGTTAAAAAACAGAAGGGAACAAAGAAGAATAATAAGCCTAAGGTGACTCAGACCTTCAATAGAAGGAAGCTGAGGAGTCCTGATACCACACCACCATGATTTAAATGAAGATCTTAGTATGGAATTTATGGGGGCTGAACTCCATAGTTCTATGGGCCCAAGTTGCATTCTCATAGGAAGGCTTTGGGTTGAACTGGATATTATTGGAATAATTCATATTCCTTGGCTCGTGATAGAATATTTTAATTGTGTGAATATTTTAATTGTGTTTGATTTATTTCAGAGAAAATTTAGGCAAGTTTATACCAGACAGAGTCCTTGATGACTTCAATAATTGTCTCCTTCATGCTGGCTTGCAAGAGTTGATGTCAACAGGTAATACTTGGTCCTGGTCTAATAGAGTTTCATACAATAGGATACTATATAACCTAGACAGATGCTTTGGTAATACACCCTGGATAAATCGCCTTCCAGTTGTGTATGGTCACTACCTTAGCACAGGATCTAGTGACCATAGCCCTACGTCAGTAGATCTATCGAGCTTGGATCTGAGCAAACCACACCGCACCCCCCCCCCCCCCCCCCCCCCCCCCCCCCCCCCCCCCCCCCCCCCCCCTCCTCTTTCCCCTTCCTTTTAGATAAGTCACTCTGTGGCATTAATCGCCAGTGTATCAGGAGTATATTGTGGATGCTTTGAAGATGGATAGTAAGTGGAACTCTAATGTTCAAGTTAGCAGCTGAGCTTACGGGTATTAAACTAGCTCTCAAGAACTGAAAGAGAACTACAACTAACCATTGGTTAGTACTTGTAGACTGGAGTTAGCTATGATTCAAGATAAACTACAGGTGGATCCTTTGAATATAGAGTTCATAAGTCAGGAAGACTCTGCCTTGTAGACATATACCAAGGTTGTGTTGCAAGAAGAGGTAGACTTTGGTCCAGAGAGAAAAATGCCATTGACTTACTGATGGAGATAAGTGTTCAAAGTCCTTTTATAACTCTATTAAGGCAGGCGGGCCGGCCCTGGCCCAGGGCAGCCAGGGTGACCGCCCAGGGCCCACGGATTCGGAGACCCCAAAAAAATCTGTTTAAATATAAATGTATTAATATTTTTGTATCTAAAATAGATCTAGTATGTTTCATGGGCCCCACTTAACACAAAACAATTATGGTGTAGTGGTTACTATGTTAGGCTTGCATATATGAGGTCCTTAGTTCAGTTCTTGGTGATGACAATTTTCTTTTGTTTTTATTTTATTTTATTTTTCTGCATTATGTATGGGGGCTCCATTTTGGAAGTTCACCTCGGGCCCCCATGAGCTCAGGGCTGGCCTTGAAGGCAAGGAGGGTGGTCAACAACAGATGACAAGCTATTGATGACAGAGGGAGGCAGGCTACTCAGAATACACAGTTGAAAGAATGGATACTTGAATACTATGAGGACTTGTACAATCAGCGGCACTATCTCAAGGAGCTTCCTGCTATAGTTCCTAGAAGGCTAATCACTGAGCATGCTAACCAGTTATTACTGCAAGGAATTAGAGAGGAAGAAATCAAAGTAATTATTAATGAAGCTGATATCAATAAGGCTCCTTGGAGTGATGGATTTACAACCAAGTTTTTCAAGCTGCATTGGGGTCAACTCAAAGAAGATATCATGAGGGCTGTTACAAATTTTACTGAAGGGAAACTCCTGAAGCAAATGAACCACACTTTCATCACACTGATACCTAATGTGGAAGGTGCTACTAGAGTGGAGGAATTTAGACCTATTTCCTGTTGTAATTTTTTTTTTTTACAAAATTATTACAAAGGTCATGTGCAATAGACTTGGATGATATTTTCAGGGAGCTTATATCTCCTAGTCAATCAGCCTTTATCAAGGGAGGACATATAGGGGACAACATAATGCTAGCACATGAATTGATAAGAGATTTTGACAAGAAAGGAGGGGCAAGTGCTGCATCAAAGTTGATATCAAGAAAGCTTATGATACAGTTATTAGAGATTTCATCTGTCATTGGCTGAGCTGCATGGGTCTTAGCTCTCATTGGATGAACCTAATTCAAGAATGTATCTCACCCCCTTTATTTTATATCTTGATAGATGGGTAGCCAGAAGCCAGAAGGATATATTCAATGCACTAGGGGACTAAGGCAAGGTGAACCCTCATCTCCCTATTTGTTTGCTATAGCTATCAAATGTATGTCTACCTTATTTGACATAGAGGTGGCTGCATGAAGGTTCTATCCACTGCAAAGAAAAGTCGGGTCTATCATTTCACATTTGTTATATGCTGATGATGTCCTGGTTTTTTCAAAAGCTACTGCTAAGTCCATAGTGGCTATTAAGGAGATTTTGTAAAAGTGGAGCAGATGATTGGTTTGGCAATGGATGCTATGGAAAGCAAGATCTTTTATAGAAAGCATTCTAGGAACAAAACCTTGTTAAGTTAGTTGATAGGAATTGAGGAGGGTAAATTGCCAATGATCTATTTGGGTGTACCTCTTTCAAACAAAGCTATAGGTACACAGGGAGGGGCTAAATTGATTGAAATATGCAGGAAGAAGATGGATGGCTGGAAATCCAAGCTTCTTGTAGGCTGGCAGATTGGAGCTGATGAAATCTGTCATCATCAATGTAGCTATGTATTGGCTACAAGTTTTTAAGCTCCCCAAAAAGCTTATCAATAGAATTCATGCCCTATGTGTGAAGTTCTTATGGAGCTCAGCAAACATACTACAAATAAGATGGGAAGGGAAAAAAAAGATGGGAAGAGCTTGCCAAGCCAAGAGATGAAGGTGGGCTGGGTATTAGAAACCTGAATGACTTGATGACAGGCCTGCAGAGAACATGGAATTTCCTTGCTAAGGGTTGTATATGTTGTGAGTGGATGAGAAACAAGTTTCTCAAAGAAATTCTGTGTTATTCAAGAGGATAATAACTCTTCTACAATCACGAAGGGTATTTTAGGAGTTAAAGGATATACTGCTGACTGCAATCAGAAGTGTTATTGTGAATACATGTGGTTTGATCCATGACTGGAACAAGGAAGACTCAGAGAGAGATTTGGGTAGCAAGCCTTCACTATCTATAACGAGGACTTCCCTGTCTCAGCTATTAAGCTGCAATGATAACAATTCCAATGGCAGATGAAGTGTCCAACACTACTATTGAATATAGGAAAAACATCTGACTACTGGGTATGGTCTTTACACCACCTCAGGCGAGTTCTCCTTTAAGTTAGCCTGTAGACTGGCTAGAGGGAATCAGATGGAGGTTGAGTGGGCTGATGTCTTATGGCTTTCAGGATTTTGTGCAAAATGTCTTATTGCACTTTTAAAGCCATCAAGGACAGGTTACATGCAAAGGATAAATTAATTCAACATGGGACTATGGTGGACAGTCAGTGCAGCTTATGTAGGCAGGATGATGAATCCTTCACTCATTTGTTGTTTGAGTGTAGCTATGTGGCAGAAGTCTGGGCCTATTGTATATTCTATGAAAATTGATACTAACAAGGATATGAACGTACTATCAGAGATGCAGAATTGAGCAAGAAAGGTGCACTGGAATATATACTGGGCAAACATTCTTAAAGCTACAATTTGGCACATTTGGCAGGAAAGAAATAGGAGAGTTTTCAATAATGAGTCTGTCAGGACACAATGGTTACTGCAGAAAATCATCAGAGATGGTGTTAATGGGCAACTGCAAGAAGAAGAGTGGGGAACATGGAAGAGAGATTGAGTTATGTACATTCTGGGGAATTATTCCTCAAGATGGAGGGCCAGTCTAAAGGGAGTTGGGAGGATTATTATGTAATATTTTGTATACTCTAGTTCATCAATAATTTTACTTACCTTTTCTTATATATATATATATATATATATATACCCAATCACCCTACCTCAAGTGGGAGGCATTCTTCCTAGTGACCCAGGTTTCAAGGTGTGTAATGGGCCGGGCGACCCCAGAACTCGGCCCGAACCTTGCACGGTTAAACATGGGCTGGGTCGGCCCAGGCCCGGTCAACAGGCCTACCCGACCCACTACTCTAGCGCTTACAAGCTGGGTTTAGATTTCAGGCACGCACTGCATACTGGGTCCGGGCTGGGTTTCTCTCTTTCGACTCGCAGGCCCGGCTCGGAACGCACTACATACTGGGTCCGGGCTGGGTTTCTCTCTTTCGGCTCGCAGGCCCGGCCTGGTAAAAAACCGGTTAATATTTAAATAAATATATACTTAAAAAATAGATTTGTAATGGAGATAGAGGGATTTGAACCCAGGATCTCCAAATAACTTAAAACTTCTCCCATTAACCACTAGACCCACTTTGCTTTGTGTTAGATATGTATACAAATACGATATAAATACTAAACTTTGATATATATTTTATTTTAAAAAAAATTGGATGGCTCGCGGGCTGATTCGGGTCCGACCCGAACCTACCTGGGTCTGGGTTCGGGCTGGGTTTAGAGTTTCAATTTGAAAGCCCGACCAGTCTTCTTTTCCGGGCTGATTCGACCGGCCTGAAACCTGTCAACTCTGGGTCCAGCCCGGCCAGATAGACACCTACACCCAGGTTCGAACCAGGAGGGGGGAGTATCATTCCTTTTATTTAACTAAATAGACGGTGGGAGTGGAGATGCGGGCCCTCCGGGCCGGGTAGTGCACGCTTTTGGGCCGGGTGGAGCGGGCCCTCCTGTGTCGCAGTGATGCAGGCGGCCTCTGGGCCGGTGATGCAGGCCTACGAGCCGGTTTGTGGGCCCTTCAGGGAATGAGTTATATGAGCATGGCCCTTCTTGGTCGGGATTGTCTGAGTGGGCCCTTCGGGGCCAAGTTTGAGAGAGTTGTACCAAGTCATAAGCATATACGCCGGACAAATTAATTACCTTCTTCATCCTAACACTATTGTGGCACATCTCACTGCTAGTTTTACCTACTCCTATCTGAGATGCTTACACAGATCTGTCACTTGTCCAATTTTCTACTTCTAATTTCTATTTATAATATGATGACTATTTTTTGTGCTATTTTCATGTGATTTTTCTTATGCAAGTTCATAAGATGCATTTTAATTCTTCTAGACCCCGATTTAATATAATCACATACATTTTAAATTGTAAACCTAGAATTAGCCGATATATTAGGAACCTTAGATATCTATCAACTACAGTTAAGGTCATTTATCGTTAGAGATAATTTATATACTAATTACAGGACTTTTTTGATGGTAGGCTTGGCATAATATGGTGTATTGAAACTTTTGCTTCCTCTGTTAGTTGCAATACCTTTCTATTGAGATAATCATCATTCCTATATCCATGGCCAGGTGTGGATTTTAAAATCAAGCATCTCAACGTTGGTGGGAAGAAATTGAAGCTTACAATATGGGACACTGGTAAGTCTTATTATGTAGATAAGTTAGTAATTTGCATGTTGAATAGTTCGTTTTTGGCATACACATACCAAATGATTCTTTGCTAAATAATCTGAGTATTTAGAACTGAGAGTTTTGTGATGATCAATTCTGATTGACCTTTTAACCAGTTCCATTAATGTCTGCTTCTTCATGTCTTATAACTTATTGCATGCAATGGACTTCCTTACGGTGTTGAAATATGTCTAATCTCAGAACGTACAATGTAGATGAAATATGTCATTCTTTTAGCTGATGAAATATGTCTAATCTCATAACTTGATAACTTTTTTCTCTTATTTTTAAGTCTGATCTTTGAACTGAATATTTCTATCAATATATCACTAGAGATTAAAACCAGCATGTTTTTGTGGAAAGTGGATGTTGCCACAGTGGCTCCAACCCATAGTTAAGGGGTACACCTAAACCCCATCAAACCCGTTCCAGGTAAGAGCTTTCTGGTTCGGGGTATATTTCCGATCCCGGTCGCTGTGGTACTGGTCCGGATCACTAAATTTAGTGATCCGAATCAATCGCTGAAATCTCACTAGAAATTTGCTTTTACAAGACGTCCTTTCAATGCGAAGAAAGTTAACAAAAACTTGAGATTTCTTGTCAATTGGGGTTCCTTAGCTACACATTTCTCATGAAATTTGACTTTATAGTTCGATACGATTGTTGTTTCTTCATTGTTTATGAGCCACCACTCTCTTTTGCAAGTTGCTCATGCAAAGAAGAGAATGAGCTCATGAGATTTTGTGATCCTTTTTGTTATTTTGTATGAAGGTTGTTTGCCATTTTATTTTATACTTTACATGTTTTGATTTGACACTATTCTTTCATTTTATCGGAATATTGTGTTCCAAATTGATGTGTGACTAGAAAAGTGGGTGGTTTATATGTTATTGAATTAATACTTATTAAATGAAGTAAAATAATGAGTTTGAACTTTTTGTATATGACACAATTATCTAGTCAATTTTTAACAAGTAACTAGTATTGTCCCAAATATGATTTTAAACCGTACCACGAACCGAATTGGCGAACCAACTCACCCTATCCCCTCTGTATTGAAAATAACGACAAGTAGCATCGTTCCAGAACCCGTATCATGACCTAGGACATACTGCGTTCCAGGTAAATATGCTCCAACCCAATAATGTCCATTAAATATGAAATATAAAATGGTATCAAGGAAATTAAGGCATCAAGAGAAATGCCAGAAAAGACTT
Source organism: Iris pallida (assembly GCA_029216955.1). Classification (NCBI taxonomy): domain Eukaryota; kingdom Viridiplantae; phylum Streptophyta; class Magnoliopsida; order Asparagales; family Iridaceae; genus Iris; species Iris pallida. The sequence goes on from JANAVB010007299.1 coordinate 25,783, forward strand.
GGAGAAACAAAAAGAGAACTGTCAGTGTGTCTATTGATCTAGCATAAGCGCACCCTCCAGCTAGTGCTCAAGAGTTGTTACCTCCTAGCTTCCGTGTATTTCTAGTACAAATGACTCTCACCTTCTTCTTCTTGATCTTCTTTTGACTCACTTGTCCAGAAAAGCAGGCAGTTTAGGAATATACACCACAGTCGCTTCAGTGACCTCTTCTCTGTCTTAAAATTTTCTTCTTCTCTATCTATCTATATATATACATGACACCAAGATTAAAAACAGTGTAAAAAAAAAAAGATTCCCTCCAGTCAACAAGGCTTGGTTGAAATTTGTTTTCTTTTGATCTTTAAGTTAGCTTAAACCGGAACATGTATCTAATGAAGATTTTTAACTTAAAGCTCCAGAAGACGCTTTAGATGCATATTGTATAGTTATTAGTTGAATTCTTTGGCATGTTCAGGCATGAGAAGTAACAGACCTTGTCAAAGCTATTGTTAAGCATCATCACATGTTTTTCTCATTGGTATTCTCGTACTGCAAAGCTAAAGAATCACTTTTAAATTAAAAGTAGTGCTGATGTATTCTTGTTATTTTCTGTAAAATAGTGCTGATGTATAGAGCTCCTGATCTTGTATCAATGCTGACAGTAAGATTTTATTGTTGATCTGGAAGCACTGGTTTATAACTGTGCCATGCTTGTTAAGTTGTTGGTGATACAAGTAGCTTTGTATACTTTGCAGCTGGGCAGGAGAGATTTAGGACATTGACTACTTCTTACTATAGAAGCGCTCAGGGAATCATACTAGGTATGCTAGTCATATACAAGCTACATTTTAGTAGTTACCTAAAAAACCACTACTATTTTGTTGTTATTATTTACTATCCCACTATGTTATTATGTTTACCCTGCTATTTACCGTCTTTAACTAAAAATGTTTGGAGATCCTCAAGTACTGGTTGTGCTTCGTCTTTCACCGTATAATTGTTGAATATGACCATTTTGTGGGATAAAACATATTCCATGAATGTAAGATGATTTCTTTGTGTAAAATTTGTTTCAACAATATAAGAAGAAACTAACTTGTCAATCACTTCCCATATTCTTAGTTCGACTGTTTGCTTTATCTTATATTTGGTTGTATGGAACTCTGGTTCAGTGGTTCAGTTATGTACAGTATCAAGTACTTAAGCATGAGAAGAAAGAAGATAATAGAGCAGCTTTGTCATTACCCTTCAATAACTTAATTCTTAAGTACTATTAGTTTTTGTATAGATGGAAACAAGTGGCACCCAACTTAGAGCTCAAAGCTTTTCTATAGGGGAAAAGGTACTTTGCCCGCAGGCAGGCGGGCCCCATTGGCCGCCCCCCCCCCACCATATGCATGGGTCCCACGCCGGTTGACCTGCCAATGGGGCGGCGCCACGTGGTGGGCGGGCTGGCCCGCAGGCGGGCAAGGTAGCAGAACTGTTTCTATAGTGGTAGCTACGAAAAGTTTCTAATATTTAATGGAAGCATTTGTAGAGGTTAAAGGAACAGTAGGTGTGAGACCCGTCTCACTGTATCGATATTTTATACGGATACGTGTTTATTTGAGTCGTATTTCGTATTTATCGATTTGCGTGATATTTTAAAATTTCCTAAGTGTAGGATTTCATGACTTGGTTTAACTTGGATTTGGTTTTATTTGGCTCGGTTCCACTTTGACTTGGTTTAGTTTGGTTCTTTATGAGATGAGGTGTATGGCTTAGATTGAGTGGAGAGGAATGAATGGTGGAGATTGCTTGGGCTTGTTATATAAGCCACTTTTCTCTCTTCCTCCTCATTCACCCTCATTCATTTCTTTTCCACCAAACCCTAGCCATTAGAGAGAGGCAAGTACACCTTGCCGAATGTTGGACGATTTTAATTTCGTTTGTTCCATTCTCTTCCTTGTTATATTCTAAGCATGTTTAGAACTTGGAGTTTTCCAATTTGATGGCTAGATTCTTGTAGATCTAGATTTACATTATTTTTAGTTTTCATGGGTTTTGATCTATTTAATCTTGTTATTTTCGAGTTTTGATGGTTCTATGTTGTAGAGCATTTAATTCTGCCCCATTTTGACCCAAGGAAGTTCGGATTTGGACTCTGGATGAAAGATTCATGGCGCTTGGGAGCCACGGCTTGAGTGGTTCTTCTTCTCGGAAGAATGGAGAAGAAGAACAGTTCACAGCCGCAAGAACTGAGCCGCATAGCTCTTATGCGGGCAGTTATCCTTCCTAGCCGCATAAGCTTACTGCATGGCTTGGCCGCATGGCCTATGCTGCAGGAACTTACTCCCAGCCGCATGAAGATTTGATCCATCCAGCCGCATGGACTTTTGATTCCCGGGCCGCATGACCCTGATTAGATCGAGCCGCATGGCATAGGACTTACGACCAGCCGCATAAGACTTTACTTAACCCCGCCGCATGAGAACTTTTTCCCAGCCGCATAAGGCAGACTCGTTCCCAACCGCATGAGGACTAGTCTCTCCCAGCCGCATATGACCCATCTCCCGCTGGCCGCATATGCGCCACATTCCTGAGCCGCATGACCCTGATTGACCCAGCCGCATGAGGCTCGTTCTCTGAGCCGCATAAGACCCGTCTCCCTGAGCCGCATGGGATGTGCTGTCTCAGCCGCATAAGCCCGATTCTCCCTTCAGCCGCATAGGGCTGGGACTTCCTGAACCGCATAGGACCCTGCTCACTCCCTGAGCCGCATGGACTCAGATTTCGTGAGCCGCATGAACCCCATAAATTCAGCCGCATGTATCTGATTAATCCTGCCGCATGAGCCAGCCTTGCCCGAGCCGCATGGCTCTGTCATGTCCTGTATTTTATATTTCGTTTATTTTGTATATCCAAGTCTTGTGGCTCTTTTTGTAACTTGAGTTCCTATGGAGTACACATTTATCCCTATTGTATATTTTTACGCCCATTTTATATCCTTACGCCTTTTGTCATGAACTTGATAATCCCGAATTTATTTATTATGTTTGGAATGATAATTGAACAATGCTTGATAGTGACCCTGAGCCGCAGGGCTCCTTCCTATGTCTTGTCCAGCTATTTAAATTATTGTTATTATTATTTCTCTATTCTTATTTGATTTTAATGATGATTTGTGCCTTGTAACCTCAGAATAACTTGAGTCTCCTGATTGAATGCTTGCACTATACTGTCCGGCACATGTACCCTAAATACGACAGCGATCTGTAGTGGTGCACTCCTGATTAATGACCTGACATGACATGATAGTGGTCCGTCGTGGCGCACTCTTGACCAGTAAACTTGACATGATAATGACATGACAGTGACCCGTCGTGGTGCACTCTTGACAAGTAAACCTGACATGACCTGATAGTGGCCCGTCGTGGCGCACTCCTAACTAGTACACTTGACATGATAACCTGGCATAATTTTCCTGATCAGCTGTTGCGACGGCTACCTGGCATGACATGACCTGTATAATTACCTGGACACCGTGGGCGATTGTGCTTGTACAAATAAACCAGTCCTGTCTTGCATCATGTCTAGGATGGGACTCCTGAGTACCACGGTCAGGAGTACCTACTGAAATGGACTAAGGCTAATTACTAGAATAATCCAGTAGTTCATAGAGAGACTTTCCCAGTTACCTGTTGCCCCTTTGATCCCGGCCTTATATATATATATATATATATATATATATATATATATATATATATATATATATATACATGGGATTTGTTGCTATCCGTCGAGATGAGCACACTTCCAGTCCGCCGTCGAGTGTGGTACCTTAGGACACATGTATCTTACTACAGTGTGTCTGCTATATCATGCTATCTTTTCCTTTTCTTGCTGGGGTCATTCAGGTAGTAACAAACAGGTAACCGGACTTGGAAGAATCTCGCTGCATCTCGCTAGTAACTAGGCCTGTGATAACCCTAGTTAGTTAAAGTATCAAGCCGTACTTATTGCTTGGCCGTGAATGTTGGATGGAGTTTACTCAGTCTAGTCTTGACTTGATCCTGCACATGATTGTTACATGACCTGTTTTCTTATTTTATCTTGCCGATAAATGGTGGGAGAAACCAAGTTCGGTTCAGACGAAGGGTTACAATTCCGGTCCTTGTTTGGTTTACGGGTTGTAACCTGGTTATCTGAATAGTCACATGGTTATCTCATCGTATATCACCTTCCCAGTTCTATTTATTTAACATATTCTCCAGTTTACTTATGCTCAATGATGCTTTACTTACAGTCTCTCTATGTTCGGGATAAGTGCATTGGTACTGCACGAATCTCGATCTTCCTTTACTTATCTGCTTGTTGATTGCTAATGATTGCTGGTTTTAGTTCATAGTTCGGCCTCCTTTGTGGTACTTGCTATTTGGGGTCTGACCCCACTGGTTTTGCATGGCCAGGTTCTGATAGAAGAGCCCGAAGGATCTACCGCACCATCTACTCGACGGTGACCAGCCGGAGCACCAGAGTGCCTCAGTGGGTTTCTTCTTCATTCTCCCACTGATATGTAAATTCTCCTCCTGTAACGTTTAGCCCCGAGCACGTGTTTAGCTCGTGTTTTGGTATTTTCTTAATATTGTAGCCTACGGGCATAAACATGATATGTGTATTCTAGACTATAGCTAGTCCTTATCATGTACGACTAATACTCTAGCTAGTCCTCAGTTCTGTGGTACTGGCTTCATGATCAGTCATGTATATATGGTTCGGGACGCCTTACTATTGTATGTATGATGATCGTACTCTTTGCTCTTGTATAATTGCCTGTGATTGAGATACCTAGGATTGTTAAACCATAGGATTGACTGATGGCTTGTAGAGTAACCCCCATGTCTTGACAGCTTATACGTGATTTCAGAGTATTAACGTACTTTGGGATTGCGTAGCTGGCTATGTCTGCCCCCGCTCTCCAGTATTCTGGTTCTGGGGCGTGACATGGTTTTAGTGGTGGCCCACGCAGGTCTCGATTTTCAGATTTGTGGGGGTTACCATGTTTAGATATCTCAATCACGATTATCCTTATTGATCTCCTTCGAATTATTCTCTATCTCTGATACTTGACTTGATATTCGTTTTGATCGTTGATCATTCCTGTTCCCATGATTTGATCTTGTGTCCTTCAACTTTCAAGGGCACTGTTCTTGATCCTTCTGATTATCTTGTTCGTGTTTTGCCGATGGCAGCTCAGCATTCTTCAGCCAGGCCAGTTATGGAGGATTTGTCTCAGCATGCAGGCAGAGATGTCAGTCCATCCCGATCAGCCAGTCGCTTCTGTCTTCGTATCTTGAGACAGGTGATAAAGTTCATGCATCTGTTTTAACTACGATGACACGTCCTGGGTAGAGTCATGTCTTGAACTAAGTCATTGGTACCGACTTATCTTGAGGCTTGACCTTATCTATTTTTGGGAGTCAGCTTAGGCCGGCGAGGACGTTGGTTTTCTACACAACTGTCTCAGGAGTCATATTGATCCATATGCCTCCAGCCCTTCTTGATCATGATTGTATTTGTTCTTGTGCATTTATTTACCGCTTACGCATTTATTTACATTACTGATTGTTTTACTTTACTTATAGGCCATGCTTGATTTATTGAGATTGTTGAGTTTCCTGGAGCTTTTGTTTTGTTATCTTGCTCGACTAGCCTCAGGAAATTCCGAGGACGGAATTTTTCTAAGGTGTGGAGAGTTGTGAGACCCGTCTCACTGTATCGGTATTTTATACGGATACGTGTTTATTTGAGTCGTATTTCGTATTTATCGATTTGCGTGATATTTTAAAATTTCCTAAGTGTAGGATTTCATGACTTGGTTTAACTTGGATTTGGTTTTATTTGGCTCGGTTCCACTTTGACTTGGTTTGGTTTAGTTTGGTTCTTTATGAGATGAGGTGTATGGCTTAGATTGAGTGGAGAGGAATGAATGGTGGAGATTGCTTGGGCTTGTTATATAAGCCACTTTTCTCTCTTCCTCCTCATTCACCCTCATTCATTTCTTTTCCACCAAACCATAGCCATTAGAGAGAGGCAAGTACACCTTGCCGAATATTGGACGATTTTAATTTCGTTTGTTCCGTTCTCTTCCTTGTTATATTCTAAGCATGTTTAGAACTTGGAGTTTTCCAATTTGATGGCTAGATTCTTGTAGATCTAGATTTACATTATTTTTAGTTTTCATGGGTTTTGATCTATTTAATCTTGTTATTTTCGAGTTTTGATGGTTCTATGTTGTAGAGCATTTCATTCTGCCCCATTTTGACCCAAGGAAGTTCGGATTTGGACTCTGGATGAAAGATTCATGGAGCTTTGGAGCCACGGCTCGAGTGGTTCTTCTTCTCGGAAGAATGGAGAAGAAGAACAGTTCACAGCCGCAAGAACTGAGCCGCATAGCTCTTATGCGGGCAGTTATCCTTCCTAGCCGCATAAGCTTACTGCATGGCTTGGCCGCATGGCCTATGCTGCAGGAACTTACTCCCAGCCGCATGAAGATTTGATCCATCCAGCCGCATGGACTTTTGATTCCCGGGCCGCATGACCCTGATTAGATCGAGCCGCATGGCATAGGACTTACGACCAGCCGCATAAGACTTTACTTAACTCCGCCGCATGAGAACTTTTTTCCAGCCGCATAAGGCAGACTCGTTCCCAACCGCATGAGGACTAGTCTCTCCCAGCCGCATATGACCCATCTCCCGCTGGCCGCATATGCGCCACATTCCTGAGCCGCATGACCCTGATTGACCCAGCCGCATGAGGCTCGTTCTCTGAGCCGCATAAGACCCGTCTCCCTGAGCCGCATGGGATGTGCTGTCTCAGCCGCATAAGCCCGATTCTCCCTTCAGCCGCATAGGGCTGGGACTTCCTGAACCGCATAGGACCCTGCTCACTCCCTGAGCCGCATGGACTCAGATTTCGTGAGCCGCATGAACCCCATAAATTCAGCCGCATGTATCTGATTAATCCTGCCGCTGAGCCAGAGCCTTGCCAGCCGCATGGCTCTGTCATGTCCTGTATTTTATATTTCGTTTATTTGTATATCCAAGTCTTGTGGCTCTTTTTGTAACTTGAGTTCCTATGGAGTACACATTTATCCCTATTGTATATTTTTACGCCCATTTTATATCCTTACGCCTTTTGTCATGAACTTGATAATCCCGAATTTATTATTATGTTTGGAATGATAATTGAACAATGCTTGATAGTGACCCTGAGCCGCAGGGCTCCTTCCTATGCCTTGTCCAGCTATTTAAATTATTGTTATTATTATTTCTCTATTCTTATTTGATTTTAATGATGATTTGTGCCTTGTAACCATCAGAATAACTTGAGTCTCCTGATTGAATGCTTGCACTATACTGTCCGGCACTGTACCCTAAACACGACAGCGATCCGTAGTGGTGCACTCCTGATTAATGACCTGACATGACATGATAGTGGCCCGTCGTGGCGCACTCTTGACCAGTAAACTTGACATGATAATGACATGACAGTGACCTGTCGTGGTGCACTCTTGACAAGTAAACCTGACATGACCTGATAGTGGCCCGTCGTGGCGCACTCCTGACTAGTACATTTGACATGATAACCTGGCATAATTTTTCTGATCAGCTGTTGCGACGGCTACCTGGCATGACATGACCTGTATAATTACCTGGACACCGTGGGCGATTGTGCTTGTACAAATAACCAGTCCTGTCTTGCATCATGTCTAGGATGGGACTCCTGAGTACCACGGTCAGGAGTACCTACTGAAATGGACTAAGGCTAATTACTAGAATATCCATCGTAGTTCATAGAGAGACTTTTCCAGTTACCTGTTGCCCCTTTGATCCCGGCCTTATATTATATATATATATAATATATATATATATATATATATATATATACATGGGATTTGTTGCTATCCGTCGAGATGAGCGCACTTCCAGCCCGCCGTCGAGTGTGGTACCTTAGGACACATGTATCTTACTACAGTGTGTCTGCTATATCATGCTATCTTTTCCTTTTCTTGCTGGGGTCATTCAGGTAGTAACAAACAGGTAACCGGACTTGGAAGAATCTCGCTGCATCTTGCTAGTAACTAGGCCTGTGATAACCCTAGTTAGTTAAAGTATCAAGCCGTACTTATTGCTTGGCCGTGAATGTTGGATGGAGTTTACTCAGTCTAGTCTTGACTTGATCCTGCACATGATTGTTACATGACCTGTTTTCTTATTTTATTTTGCCGATAAATGGTGGGAGAAACTAAGTTCGGTTCAGACGAAGGGTTACAACCCCGGTCCTTGTTTGGTTTACGGGTTGTAACCTGGTTATCTGAATAGTCACATGGTTATCTCATCGTATATCACCTTCCCAGTTCTATTTATTTAACATATTCTCCAGTTTACTTATGCTCAATGATGCTTTACTTACAGTCTCTCTATGTTCGGGATAAGTGCATTGGTACTGCACGAATCTCGATCTTCCTTACTTATGCTTGTTGATTGCTAATGATTGCTGGTTTTAGTTCATAGTTCGGCCTCCTTTGTGGTACTTGCTATTTGGGGTCTGACCCCACTGGTTTTGCATGGCCAGGTTCTGATAGAAGAGCCCGAAGGATCTACCGCACCATCTACTCGATGGTGACCAGCCGGAGCACCAGAGTGCCTCAGTGGGTTTCTTCTTCATTCTCCCACTGATATGTAAATTCTCCTCCTGTAACGTTTAGCCCCGAGCACGTGTTTAGCTCGTGTTTTGGTATTTTCTTAATATTGTAGCCTACGGGCATAAACATGATATGTGTATTCTAGACTATAGCTAGTCCTTATCATGTACGACTAATACTCTAGCTAGTCCTCAGTTCTGTGGTACTGGCTTCATGATCAGTCATGTATATGGTTCGGGACGCCTTACTATTGTATGTATGATGATCGTACTCTTTGTTCTTGTATAATTGCCTGTGATTGAGATACCTAGGATTGTTAAACCATAGGATTGACTGATGGCTTGTAGAGTAACCCCCATGTCTTGACAGCTTATACGTGATTTCAGAGTATTAACGTACTTTGGGATTGCGTAGCTGGCTATGTCTGCCCCCGCTCTCCAGTATTCTGGTTCTGGGGCGTGACAGTAGGGCTGCAAACGAGCCGAGCCAAGCTTTTGTAAACTTGAGATTGGCTTGACTAGAATTATTCGAGCTCGAGCTCAAGCTTGATAAGTTTTTTATTTTGAAGCTTGAGCTTGGCTCGAGCTTTGTTTATCTTAAGCTTGAGCTTGGCTTGGTTTGAGCTCGAGCTTGGCTTGATAAGGAAGCTTGATTCAAACTTGATAAACAAGCTCGATAAGCTTGAAATCAAGCTTGTCGCCTAACTTTATTTCAAGTTCATTAAGTTTGATTTCAAGCTAGTTAGGTTTGAATTCAAGTATCTGAAATACTAACAATTTATTTATAAAAAATTAATTAAAAATTCCTTAATATCACTTATTAAGGACATATATAATACACAACCATATATATATATATATATATATTATATATATAATATATATATATATATATATAAATTCAACAAAGAACAAACAAGCTTCTAAACGAGCTAGCTCGCGAGCTTAATCGAGTCAAGTACTTCTAAGCTTGAGCTTGGCTTGTTTATTAAACGAGCTCAAAAATAAAGCTTGAGCTCAGCTTGTTTACTAATCGAACCGAGCTCAAACGAGCTTTTATCGAGCTGAGCTTCGAGCAGCTCACGAACGACTTGGCTCATTTGCAGTCCTGGCTAAGGAACAGTCCTCTTGACTTGTATATAGTAAAATTTTAATCGAAATTTAGTAGAAAACTTGGCTTGTTTATTATTGTGGTGGAGCTACACATATATAGGAGAGGCTAATCCCTCTCCCTATTATTCTACCCGATGTGGGACTAAAAGTCCATTAATGCTCTCAACACTCCCCCTCAAGATAGGCGATAGATATCAATCATCCCCATCTTGTTACATAGTTTAGAAAGGCTTAATGAATTAAGCCCCATAGTAAGACAATCTGTGACTTGTTCTTCTGAGCGAACATGATCGAGCTTTAGTATCCCTTTCTCTAGCTTCTCCTTGATGAAGAACCGATCGATCTCGATGTGCTTCGTTTTGTCATGCTGAACTGGATTGTTAGCTATACTCAGTGCTGCTTGACTGTCACTCAGAAGACGCAATGGTGTTCCCTGGTCCAGCTTCAACTCTGTCAGCAATGTTTTTATCCACAACAATTCTGACACTCCCAGAGCCATAGTTCTATATTCTGCTTCAGCGGTCGATCGGACTACCACAGATTGTTTCTTGTCTCCATGAGACTAGATTATCCTCCGCAAATACACAATATCCTGAGGTAGACATTCTGTCATCCATGCAACTTGTCCAATCTGCATCGCAGTATCCCTCAACACTAAGGTGTCCATTGATCTTGAATCATATCTCTTTTCCAGGGGCTCCCTTCAGATATCTTAGAATATGGAAAACAACATCCATGTGGCCCTTTCTTGGATCATGCATGTAGTGGCTCACTACACTCATATCAAATGAGATATCAGGACGAGTGTGGCCTAGATAAATTAATTTGCCTACAAGTCTCTGATATCTCTCACGATCAACCGGTTCTCCTGCCTTTGCTCCCAACTTATCTTTCTAATCAATTGGAGTGACTGCCGGACGACATCACAACATACCAGTTTCTGTGAGCAGGTCTAGTACATACTTCCTCTGAGAGGACGATCCCATCTCTTCTTCGAGCTACCTCGATTCCGATAAACTATCTCATCATTTTCAAGTTTTTACTTCAAATTTCTTGGCAAGTTTCGACTTCAGCTGGGTATCTCCTCCTCCTCATCACCTGTGATCATATATCATCTACATATACAACAAGGATGGTGACGTGGCCTCTCGCATGTCAGAAGAAGACTGTGTGATCTGCATTTGTCTGGCTGTACCCCATGCCAATGACAGCTTTTCTGAACCTTTCAAACCATGTCCGAGGAGATTGCCTGAGTCCATACAGTGATTTCTTCAGCTTGCACACCTTTCCTGTTGACTGCTTCGTACAAAATCCAGGGGGTCTCCATGTATACTTCCTCCTGTAGATCTCTATGAAGAAAGGCATTCACATCTAATTGATGAAGTTGCCACCCACGATTTGCTGTAAGTGAGACCAGAGTTCGCACAGTGCTCATCTTTGCTACAGGAGCAAACGTCTCATCATAGTCGATGCCATAGGACTGAGTGAATCCCTTTGCAACCAATCTTGTCTTGTATCGCTCTACCTTTCCTTTTGATCTCCTTTACCGTGAAGACCCATTTGCATCCAACTGCTCTTTTTCCTTCAGGTAATAAAAAAAGTTTTCATGTTCCAATTCTTTTCAGTGTCCCAAGTTCCTCCAACATTGCAGCTTTTCACCTCGGATCTTCCTTCGCTTCCTGCCAACACTTAGGCAAAGAGGTGGTGTCTAAAGATGCAATTGCTCCATAAGTAGGGAATAGATTAGAGTAGGATAAAAATTGGGCAATATCATGTTCATAACCATAACGAATATGAGATCTTTCCGCATTACTATGAGATCTTCTTAAAGGAATATGAGATAATGGAGGAGAGATCATACCCTCCGAATCAGAGGGATCCGCATCCGAATCAGAGGGATCCGGTGCGGAAGGCGCATCTTCAGGAGTTGGGACAGGGTTAAGCGAGGGACATGGCACAGTAGGGACAATAGGCACAGTAGTGGACTGCTGCTTTCTTTTTCTGTAGACTTGGAGCTATGTAGATGTAGATTGTTCCGTAGTCTGTTCCTTCTCTTGTACTAGAACATAACTTCTTTCCTCCTGATTGTTTGCATCCTCATCACTTTCGTCACCCTCGCTATCCTCCTTTCCTTGGACCAATTTCCATCATTGGGCATGGAACTGACCCAACAATCACTCTTGGGACCATCTTTCCCTCACTCCTAACACCTCCTGTGTTAGGTGTGTTACCAAATGTGGAGCCTTCACCTGAACCATTGTGGTAGTATGGTTCCATCTTTCTGAATGTAACATCCATGCTCGCAAAGAGCCTTCGTTCCACAGGACTCCAGCAAGAATATCCCTTATGAGTCCTTGAGTAGCCAACGAAGACACTTCATTATCCGAGAATCCAACTTCCCCACTGCAGGCCTATTATCCTTCACAAAGCATACACATCCAAATACCTTTGGGGGAACAATGTACTTGTTCTCACCTGTAAGCATCTCTAACGGTGTCTTCCATCCTAACACCTGAGAGGGCATCCTGTTGATGAGATATGCAGTAGTCAACACGACATGCCCCACAAGTGTTTCAGAACATTCATAGCAAATATCATTGACCTTGCCACTTCCAACATGTGTCTGTTCTTCCGTTCCGTCACACCATTTTGTGCTGGTGTATAGGCATATGAAGTCTGATGATGTATTCCATTGGCTGATAAGTACTCTTCAATAGCCTTGTTGATGTATTCTGTCCCATTGTCAGACCTTAAAATTTTCACTTTAGTACCGTACTGTGTTGTAACCCTGTGATGAAAGTCTTGAAAGCATGCAAAGACATCACTTTTACTCTTCATTAGGTATACCCAGGTAACACGAGTATAACAGTCAATAAAAGTGACAAACCATTTAAAACCATTAACAGCAGTTATAGGACAAGGTCCCCACACATCAGAGTGTATCATATCAAAATCAGCTAAACTTTTATTTCCAGAACTCACATAAGAGCTTCTGGTATGTTTTCCAAGTTCACAAGCATCACAAACCAACTTTTTCTTATTAGCCTTTTGATACATAGAGGAAAACATCCGACTCAGTAGACTGAATGAAGAGTGTCCCATGCGCTGATGTTGGAGTAATAATTCTTCTTCCATGGTACTTTGCGACTCCTCTGGTTGTGCTTTATCCACCAGTGCTGCTAATGTTGTATCCAGTCCACCCCTGTCCAAGTACCATAGTCCTTTATGCCAATTGTCAGTCCCCAACTGTCTTTCCGTTCCCTTCTCCTGAAAAATAACCTTCGGAATGTTAAAAGAAACACACAATTAAGTTGAAGAACAATGACACTAATGGACAATAGATTAACATGAAAAGATAGAGCATGCAAGACATCAGTAAGACTCATAGAAGGGGTGCATTCAACTGTGCCTTTACCCACAATGGGTCTAGCAGTACCATCAGCAGTCTGAATGCTTTTAGGCGTCATCAGGGATTGTAATCTTGGAACTCATCACGGGCACCCGTGACATGGCACGATGTCCCATAGTCAATTCCAATTTAGAATTCCTGGTTTGTGGGTAGATGCAAGGGCATGAGCAAGTATACTTGTGCTTGTATTGGCATAGTATGTGATGTTACCTCCGGAGGTAGTTGGAGTCAATGTCCCAGCGGTGTTGGCTCGACTGTCGCTGGTTCCAAACTTCATGTACCTCTACATTTTCAGCATTTCGCTCTCACTAGGGGTCATATCGGATGACTGATTTTTATTTTCCCCTTCTGCCAGGTTTGTCTTGTGTCCTCTAGAATATTACCTCTACCACCGACATAGCCTCCTCTTTCACCCCTACGTCCTCTACGGCCGCGTCCACGGCCGCTGAACTGGTCTCTCATAGGTTTCGTACAGAATCTGATGAAGTGTCCTGGGTCTCCACAGTTGTAGCATCTCCCCCTCCTGAAGGGTTTGAGTTAAAAACTGCTATAGCTGATTTCTCCTCCGGAGAGCTAGTGGTGCTAGGTATCAGCTTCAATCGCGCTTCTTCTTGTGCCATAGTAGCAATGGCCTCCTCTAGTGATGGGAGTCCGGGTTGTGCGAGTAACACATTCCTCCTTTGCTCGAATGCTGGGTTGAGCCCCTTCAAGAATTTCATTATCCTTTGTCACGAGATATACTCCATGAACTTCTGGTAATGTTTCGCAAATGCCGGTTCCACTTGCTCATCTTCCACACCAATGAGATCATAGTGGTCGAGATCTGACCAATACTTCTTCAGCAGAGCCACATACTCAAAGATGGTGTGATCTTCTTGGACCACCTGCAGTTGGAAGACCCTCATAGGATTGTCCGTCCCTGATTACATGTCTTTCAGCGTCATCCAAATATCACCAGCGCCCTCTATTACTTTCACGTTGCCCGACACTTGGTCGGTCAAGGAGGTTGTCAACCATCCAATTACAACATTGTTGATGATTTCCACACAACAAACTTCATGATGAGTGATCTTCAGGTGCCTTGGTTTGGCCATTCACATAGCCCACCAAGCTTCTTGCCTTCAGAGTTCGCATCGCTTGACGCGACCACTTCAAATAGTTGGAAGTACCCTCCAACTTTATTTCCAGTTTCTCCAACTTCGCTATTTTGTATGGTGAATGATCCACGTTTGCGTGTGCATGACGAAAACTAGTCTCAGTCAGCCTCCTGGAGAAAAGATCGTCCACCAAAGCTTTCATCTCTTGGCTGTCAGCTTGCTGTAGATCGTCTCCATCATTTCATCTTCTCCTTTCATCAGCAAGGTGATGGTAGATCGAGACCGTCTTCACCTTTGGTCACCTTCTTCTCCATGTCTATTGTTCCTCCTTCAGCGGCATCCTCGAGCGCCGCTACTCATGTCCCGTGCATGGTTGCGACAGGAGAAGGGGAACGGGGGCCGGCGCTGGCGACGACGGAAGGGGGACGAAGTCCGACGCGGAAAAGGGGGCTAGCCGGAGAGGAGGTAGGAGCGGTAGCGGAGGCGGGGCAGTTGCCGGCGGCGAAGGAAGGCGGCGGGAGGAGGAGGGGTCGGCGGCGGGAGAAGGGGAGGAGGGGGAAGGGGTGGGGGGTCGGTGGCTGTGTCTAGGGTTAGGGTTTGATGGAGAAGGATGACGGCTAGGGTTAGGATTTTGTGGAGGCTCTGATACCAAATCGAAATTTAGTAGAATACTTGGCTTGTTTATTATTGTGGTGGAGCTACACATATATAGGAGAGACTAACCCTCTCCCTATTATTCTACCCAATGTGGGACTAAAAGCTATTAATGCTCTCAACAATTTTCCATGTGTCCCATTTAGGTAGTATGCATAAGATTCAGGAGAAAGATGAGACTAATTCGGTACAACTGCAGGGTACAGATCAATGATAATTAGATTGTGAATGGTTGAAGCTGAGCCTGACCTTGCTCTACATGGGAACTGAAGTAGAAGAAAATGTTCGCCTATCATTTCATTATGCACGGGACTATGAAATTCACGAGTAACCGTGATTCAGTCCTAATATGCTCTTTTCTAGTCAAGCGTCCTAGTATTTTGGTTGAACAACCCATTGATTTGATTCACTGGGTAAGTGAAAGGACAGACAACTTCGTTAAGAGGAGGAAAAGGTTGAAAGAAATTCTCGCTGATGGGACAATAATTGCTAACATCTAACCTGGAGGTGTACGATCAATGAGGCATGCCTTACCCAGAACTCTGCAAATATTAGGTAGAAATATTGAAATAGTGACAGTCTTGGTGTTTAAAGGATGTTTAGGCCCGAAAGAACTTTCAGCTTTTTTGTACCTACGAGGGTAGAGTTGAGGTTGAAGTGCTTGATTCTCGAGCATGGAAAATGACCCATATTGTAGACATTTAGTTGTAGTCGGTCAATTCAAAAACTTGCATGCGTGGAAAGTTAGGTGCAATATGTTGCATTGTAGGTCTTATAGAGTGAACAAGCATATGTTGATTTACAGTACTACTTGGAACACTTTCAAATTCAGCTTTCTTGCATCTTGGACACATTCTAGGGAAGTTCAAGTTGTTCCAATGACTCATGTCAGAAAAAAGATCTTAGTAAATTTGGGGGTTGGTGGTAAAGCTATGATATATATACTTCTCCCTAGACATTCATTGTTGGAGTCTCATGGATCTGAGATGCCCCTTTTGTTAAGTCACTCAAGTTGACACCTTCATCACACCGTCATTGTTGACGATTTATGCCAGATTGTTTGTTCTAGGATACAAGTAAATTACTACCCTAAATTATTTTGTCAAATGACTGTTGTTACTGATTATTTAAGAAAATTATCATGCAATATGTGTGCATAGACATTTATAATATGTAGCCTTAATTTGGAGGTTCCTGTGTTGACACTTCTGGACATTTGGTGCATATTCAAGTAAAACTTGCTACAGCCAAGCAAGAATGCAAATTATCAAATGATAGAATCAGCAATGGAGTATAGATAATGAAATAGCTACAGTACCCTAAGGATGGG
>JANAVB010007300.1:0-66530 GCA_029216955.1 Iris pallida
GGATGCACAGACCATTGGAGATCTTACTGCAAGTTTCGTTCTTCTCAATTTCATTCCCAAAATTATCTTTTATAACTACCTTGAAATCCGATTCCATCTGTTCCTTGTTGATTGATTAATTTTGTTATGTTACTCCTTTGTTATGTTTGTTTTTTTTTTTCTTTTTTTCTTTCTGAGAAAATTATATGGGCTAGGTCACCTCAGTTATGGAATCTAGAATCTTCGATGGTCGTGTTAGTTGGCATAGTGAGGACATATAGTCAGATTTTGGATGTATTTTTTGGGTATGGGAATTTAAGGTTTTCGCCGTCGCATTCGGCAATACGAAAATTTTAAATACCATGAACCTAAGGGTACGTACCTTAGTCAAGGACTCTGTGATTATCGTAGCCTTGCTCACTAGCATGATGAAGACTCTGGACAACATGATTTTGGACAGACGCATATGATTAACAGGTTGTATCTTGAGAAGGTTTTAAACATCATACCCTTCTGTTGTTGTAAATAATTTAGGAGTAGGGATATTTAGTTTGTAGAGCTTGTTCATAGGTAGATCTTCATAGTGAAATGATATGACGACTTGTAGAGTGTTTGTACCCTAGAGATGATAGTTAGCATTGGTATTAGAATAGTAACCTATTGTAGATGATTTCCCTATTATTTATAATACCAACCAGTTTATATATAGGATGTTAGTATGCCTTACAACCTTCATGATTGTTATTATTTTCCCTTACCCTTCCCAGAGAGGAACCCATGACTAGAGCCTGTCCTTGAGTATAGTTGTAGCTGCACCTAAGACTGAGAGGTCTATATACATAGATAGATTGCAGAGGGTATTGGCATATGGGATATGGGTTTCGTTAGTATCTATAGGTCATTGTTGTATAGGATTATTGACATATTGTTTAGCCTATATTTGGTTCAGTTTTTTATTTTAGTTAAGTTCTCTTTGTGTTGAGTTCAGTCATGTTTGATCAACCTTTACAGGTAGTATGCAGACCCTTGCCTGATACGTATGCATGCTACACTTTGATTACCAACCTATCTAAATACATATTAATATGTTTTGATGTTTAAATTCTCAAAACCCTAATATTCTGATACAGTACAGTATCAGAGGCTGGTTCTCTGCTTTTTCCTATTTAAATTCATAAATTAAATAAATTTCATGTTATTAGTTATGTTTACATTACTGCACATGTATGTTATACATAGGGTTTCAATTCAAAAAATTTTGGTTGAGTTTTGTGTTTGAATTTGTCAAATCTAAGACTGTGCGCATATTAACCCTTAATACTGGATTTTAAATGTTAGTTCAAAATTGCTATTTTTTTAAATGTAATATTTTGAGCTATATACATTGTTGTATGTAGGAATATAATGTTAGGTTTCATATTCTTACATGTTAGGTTGTGATAAACGTTGGGTTGGTTTGATGTTCGAATTTCTCCAAAATCCTAAAACTGAATACATGATTACATTTTTACATTGATTTCAAATGTTTAGTTCGATTTCAGATTTAATATGTAATATTGAACTGTGTGCATAGATAAATGTATGGATAGTATGTTAGGGTTTATCTCCAACATGTTAGGATGTGTTGGGAGCATTGAGTTAGTTGTGATGTTTCAAATCCCTAAAATTTGAAACTGTATTATGCTAATATTACCCTGGTTTAAATGTTAGCTTATTTTCAGATTTTGTATGTAAATGCTAAACTAAAACTGGATTTAACCTTTCAATACTAAGCTATACCCTGTACAAGGATACACACCCTAACTTAGTATACACTGCCATGTAACCTAACATTTCCTCTCTATGTTATGTTCATATACCTGTATAGATATATAGAGTTTATGCATACATGTTGTAATGTATATAGATACATAACTAAATCTCTACATATATATATATATATATATATATATATATATATATATATATATATATATGGTTAGCCATGCATGTTATGAGCAAATGGATTGTGTATTGTAGATTGTTTAACCAATATGCCATGAGTAGTATAACTTGATAGCTATTGTCTTGAAACCCAAATCCTCCTATACACATGCCTACTATCTAACCATATGAACATGTCCACATACACCCATACACACACGAACCACATATCATTTACATAATGCTAGCTTTTCCCTCTCTAACACACTCTCTATATATACACATTGTGATTGGATTCCATGCAATTGACTTTCATTCTTTAACTTTTGATTTTAATTTTCTTGGTATCCCTTAATATAATTGGTAGTTATCTTTATTATATTTTATTTTTTTGATAAATACCAATTTTCATATAGGAGGGTAGACTGCCTTACAGTCTTGATGATTGTTATTTCTGTATCTTTTCTAGTTTAGCACCCTAGATGACTTGTGTGTTTTGATTTCCTATGACCGTTTTGGTTAGCATGACTAGTATACCTTAGATGAGATGTTGGACCTGGACCAGCTGTGAACTCATCTCACAGTATCGGTATTTATATACGGATACATATTTTATAGTGTATTTTGTATTTCCTTGGTTTTTGTAATGCTTTAAAAATTTTTCTAACTTATAGATTTTCTCCTTGGCCGGTATACCGCCAGTATACCGGTATATACCGATGGCATACCATCCAGACAGATTTTCCACATTTTAGATATTTTCGATTTCAGATATTTTTATGAATAGTGTTTCCGATATTTTTGTAAATAGTGTTTTGGATATTTTGATGAATAGTGTTTAGATATTTTTGTGAATAGTGTAGATGCACCCTATTATCCAATGGACAATTGGTTTTGTTTGGATGGCCATGATTGACTTAGATTTTCACATGGATCACGATCCGACGGCTAAGATTAATTCCCCCTTCTATTATACCATTTCACTTTCTCTCTCCTTCCTCTTTTCATTCTCTTCACTCTCTCCTTATTTCTTCTTCTTCTCTCCCCCTTGGAGCTTGCCAAGAGCTTGGACTTGAGGCCTAGATTGTGGTTTTGTACCCCTCTTGGTGGTGGAGTAGAAGATTAGGCTTGGAGCTTAACCTAGGCAAGTACATCTTGCCAAATCTATGAACCATATTGTTTTGATTTTCTGTTAAAATCCAATATGGACTTAGTAGAAAACTTGGTATCAAGAGTGATACTAGTGTTACCATCATGTATCTTGGTCACATATACATATATGAGGCCCTCACATAGTTTGCATATCATGGATTTTGAGTTTGGTGGCAATCGGAACCCGTTTCGGTGTCCCGAGAACCTATGTTTGAGAGTATTTTCAGGTATTGATTTATCAAATTTTTCGATTTATGAAAACTAATACTCCCATGTTGTAGGGAATTCAATTCTATGCAATTTTGACTTTTGAAAATTCGAATTTCGATTTAAAACGAAGTTTTTATGGCCGAAACAAGTTTTGAGTTCAAAAATCAACTTTCTGTGACGGTTCGGAAAATCCGTCAGAAATCCGTGGAAATCCGTTGGAAAATCCGAACTTGCACCACAAAACTTGCTGTGACACTTCGAAAAATCCGCCGGAAATCCGCAATAATCCGTCGGATAATCCGGTTAGGCTATTTTTGTCTGTTTTTGCCCGTTTCTGCACGTTTTTTTCCGTTTTTGATATTTTCTTCGATTGTAATGATTTCTTAACATGATTAGATGATCTTGCATAGTTAGAAAATAATTGTACACCCTATATACACTTGACACTAGCACATTTTTAATCATTTTCTATAAAATGTACTTAGCTTAAATTATTGTTTCTCACATGCCATGATATGTCTTTTGATAGATTCTTTCTTACAAGCTATGATAATTGTTACATGTTTTCCTTGCTTACATGATAGTGGCCCGTCGTGGCGCACTCTCCTTACATGTCTTCTTTGCTTACTAGATAGTGACCCGTCGTGGTGCACTCTTGTACATGTCTTTCTTTGCTTACATGATAGTGGCCTATCATGGCGCACTTCCTATAGTGGCTCGTCGTAGCGCACTCCCAGCTTCCAGTTTATTATGTTTTCTTGTTGTGGCTTGTTATGGAGCACATTCTCGCTTTTGTCCAGTTTTGCATGTCTCATGTCTAGGATGGATTCTGCGGAATGCCACACCCAGAATCCAAGAAAATGGTAAGGATTATATAACTAGATTGATCATTAGAACATGGGTGGGGAGGATTTCCCAGTTACCTGTTGCCTTTTGTCTAGGTCGTTATAACTTTTAATTTAAGGCTTTGGAGCTATCCGTCGAGATGAGCACTCTTCCAGCTTCACCGTCGCGTGGGAGCACAAGGATACACCTGTAATCACTTCCCGGCATGACCAATAGGTGGCAGCAGGCAGGTAACCGAACTTGGAATTCTCAAACTTGTATTTGTTAGTAATTAGGATTGTGACAACCCTAGTTAGCTAATGCATAAAGCCGTACTCATTGCTTGGCCGTGACTATTGTATGGAGTCCAGCCTAGTCTAGTTTGTCTAGGCAGTGTTCGAATTTGTTTATTTCAGTACATCTTTGTTTATGCTTTACTTTTGTCGGTAAATGATTAGATACTAAAGTTCTGTTCTGGAGAAGGGTTACAACCCCGGTCCTTGTTTGGTTTACGGGTTGTAACTTGGGTTTCGAAATAGTTCCTAAGTCATCTTATCTTTTGTCGTTCTATATAGTATCTTACCATGCTCACATGCTCCAGTTATCTTAACATGCTCATATGCTCTAGTTACTTAACATGCTCACATGCTCCAGTTATATAACATGCTCACATGCTCCATCTACTTAACATGCTCACATGTCTAGTTTATCTTTCATGTTCACATGCTTCCTTTTCCTTACATGTACACAGTTTACATTATATCACATGTCCTTTACCTTATGCTACATGTTGCTTTACTCATTGTCTTTCCTATTCTCGGGATAAGTACATTGGTAGCGCACGAGTCTCGATTTGCTTTCACTTATTTCTGTCTCTATCCATTGCTATGAATTGCATGCTGGTTTTAGTTCATAGTTTAGCTTCCTTTGTGGTACTTGCTATTGGGGGTCTGACCCCACTGGTTTTGCATTGACCAGATCTAGTTGAGGAGCCCGAGGATCTTCCGAACCTTTCTCTCGATGGTGACCACCCGGAGCACCAGGGGACTTGAGTGGGTGTTCTTTCTCTTACTCACTCTTTTCTGTACATACTTTTTTGAGGCGTTTAGCCACCGAGCACGTGTTCAGCTCGTGTTTTGGACTTGACATTTGGCCTACGGGCTTAGACATGATGTTATATTTCTAGATTGCAGTTAGAGCTGATCATGTATTACTTAGTCTTGCTAGTTCTTCATTTTGTATTACTAGCTTCATGATCATCTATATATTATAGTTTGGGATGCTTTACTGTCTTATATGCTTGATGATCATATTCTTGTACTTTATTTCTTGTCTGAGACTGAGATATCTAGGATTTTGTGACCTAGGATTGACTGTTGGTTTGTAGCAGTGACCCCCATCTATACAGCTTATACGTTGTTTCGGAGTACTAGAGTACTTTGGTATACGTAGCTGGCCTGGTCCGTCCCTACTTGCCAGTATTCTGGTTTTGGGGCGTGACATAGGTTTTAGTGGTGGTCCATGCAGGTCTGATTTATCAGATATGTGGGGGTTGCTAGTAGTTATCTCAGTCATAAATTCTTCTCCATTGATATCCTCCGTATTACTCTCTACCTTTGATATTTGACCTGATATCTGCTTTGATCGTTGATTTTTCCTGTTCCCTCGACCTGATCCTTGTGCCCTTAAACTTTCAGGAGCACTGTTCCTGGTCCTTCTGATCAGATTATCCGTATTCCAGCTATGGCGGGTCAGCTTCTGCCAGTTCTTCCAGTTCGGGATGAGCATCCTCAGCATTCGGGAGCAGAGTCTAGAGTAGACCGAAGGGCAGAGTCGCCAGTTCCTCCTGTTCAGCCAGTAGTACCAGTTCATCCAGAGCAGCCAGAGGGTGTTATTCGAGCAGTGGTGGATGTTCTGAGAGATCTCATGGCGTCGCAGTAGCGTCAGAGTGATGTTCTCACCCATTCTGTCCAGATGGCTTTGGACAGAGGTGGTGCTCAGGTCTATAATTCTGCGAGCAGTTTCAAGCGTCTTCATCCCCCGTATTTCTATGGTACAGAGGATGCTATTGCGTCTAATGCGTGGCTTCAGGATACTGAGGCCATTCTGGAGGCGGCAGAGATTCCGGCTAGGGAGCGTGTGGCAGTTGTCAGATTGCAGCTCTTGGATTTAGCCCGCGACTGGTGGGCGGCTCATGAAGTGTCTCTTGTGGCACCGATAGCTTGGGAAAATTTTAGCGAGAGGTTTCAGACTCGCTATTTTGATACGGTGTCGCGTTATGATCTGCAGCAGAGGTTCATTGGCTTGTGGTAGATGAGCAGTACCGTCGACGGCTATGCAGCAGAGTTTAGCAGGCTCGGTCGGTTTGCCCCTTCCTTAGTGGCGACCGAGTTGGACCGAGTGAGGAGGTTCCAGCAGGGACTTCATCTGGAGATCATACTGGCAGTTGAGAAGCATGAGTTCTAGACATTTGATGCAGTGATGAGGACGGCGAGGAGGCATGAGTACACCTCGCAGAGGATTGTTGATAGAGTCGGAGGTCAGAAGAGGTCTCACATTCAGAGGGGATCTTCTATCCAGTCGTCAGCACCAGCACCAGCAGTTAGGACATTGGAGATTGGATCACCTAGAGGAGCAGTTCCAGCAGCTTCCTTTCAGCAGTCATCTCAGATGCAACCTCAGCAGCAGAGGTCGTCTTTATCTATTAGATGTTCTCATTGCGGGAAGCCTGGACACGTTCTTTCTGAGTGCCGTAGGGCACATGGGTTGTGTTTGGTCTGTGGAGCTTCAGACCATATGATGGGATCTTGTCCACGGAGGGCTAGTTCTTCCTCAGTACATCCAATTCCATCGACTACCCCGGTAGTCCAGCAATATAAGACTCAGGTACCGGTTCAGCATCGGCAGACCCAGAGGCATTCACCAGCACAGTCCCGGATATTCCAACAGCAGAGGCCTCAGCAGTATGTGCAGGTCCAGGCACAGAGGCAGCAGGGCCAGCAGCCGGTTAGAGTAGCAGTTCCGAGGCATGGGCAGGCAGAGTTTAGTATGTTAGAGCAGATTTTGGCCGTGGGCAGTCATATTGTAGGTATTGTCCTATTCTTCTTCCACTCTTATTTATCCTTTGGGTTACACATATTTGGCGAGTATCTCGTCTCAATCTTCTGTCTTCGTATCTTGAGATACATGATATTTATCACATGTCTCGACTACGAAGATACGTCCTGGGTAGGGTCATGTCTTAGATTAAGTCATTGGTAAAGGCTTATTTTAAGAATTGACTTTTATTCAAGTTGTGGAGTCACCGTAGGCCTGCTCCTACTCAACTGACTCAGGAGACATGTTTATTCATATGCCTCCATCCCTTCTTGATTGTAGTTGTGTTATTGCTTACGCATTTACTTATATTACTGTTGTCTTTATCTTACCAACATTCCATGCTTTGTTTTGATTGACATGATTTTCAGCTCTTTGGTTTGGTTTTCATGCTTGACTAGATTTAGAAAATTCCGAGGATGGAATTTATTTTTAAGTTGTGGAGAGTTGTGAGACTCGTCTCACAGTAACGGTATTTATATACGGATACGTATTTTATAGTGTATTTTGTATTTCCTTGGTTTTCGTAATGCTTTAAAATTTTTCCTAACTTATAGATTTTCTCCTTGGCTGGCATACCGCCAGTATACCGGTGTATACCGATGGCATACCATCCAGACAGATTTTCCACATTTTAGATATTTTTGATTTCAGATATTTTTATGAATAGTATTTCCGATATTTTCGTAAATAGTATTTTGGATATTTTGATGAATAGTGTTTAGATATTTTTATGAATAGTGTAGATGCACCCTAGTACCCAATGGATAATTGGTTTTGTTTGGATGGCCATGATTGACTTAGATTTTCACATGGATCACGATCCGACGGCTAAGATTAATCTCCCTTCTATATATTCCATTTCACTTTCTCTCTCCTTCCTCTTTTCATTCTCTTCACTCTCTCTTCATTTCTTCTTCCCTTCTCTCCCCCTTGGAGCTTGCCAAGAGCTTGGCCTTGAGGCCTAGAGTGTGGTTTCGTACCCCTCTTGGTGGTGGAGTAGAAGATTAGGCTTGGAGCTTAACCTAGGCAAGTACATCTTGCCAAATCTATGAACCATATTGTTTTGTTGTCATTTTTTGTTTTCCTTGGTATTAAATGCTTAGAATTTTCCCAAACTCATTTTGTTAAATATATTTTCCTTATGATTCTCGTATATATGTATGTTTTCCAAAATTGGTTTAAACAAGGTTTTGATTTTCTGTTAAAATCCAATATGGACTTAGTAGAAAACTTGGTATCAAGAGTGATACTAGTGTTACCATTATGTATCTTGGTCACATATACATATATGAGGCCCTCACATAGTTTGCATATCATAGATTTTGAGTTTGGTGGCAATCGGAACCTGTTTCGGTGTCCCGAGAACCTCTGTTTGAGAGTATTTTGAGATATTGATCTATCAAATGTTTTGATTTATGAAAACTAATACTCCCATGTTGTAGGGAATTCAATTCTATGTAATTTTGACTTTTGAAAATTTGAATTTCGATTTAAAACAAAGTTTTTATGGCCGAAACAAGTTTTGAGTACAAAAATCAACTTTCTGTGACGGTTCGGAAAATCCGTCGGAAATCCGCAGAAATCTGTCGAAAAATCCGAACTTGCACCACAAAACTTGCTGTGACACTTCGGAAAATCCGCCGGAAATCCGCAATAATCCACCGGATAATCCGGTTAGGCTATTTTGTCTGTTTTTGCCCGTTTCTGCCCGTTTTTGTCCATTTTTGTCCGTTTTTGATATTTTCTTCGATTGTAATGATTTCTTAACATGATTAGATAATCTTGCATAGTTAGAAAATAATTGTACACCCTATATACACTTGACACTAGCACATGTTCAATCATTTTATATGAAATGTACTTAGCTTAAATTATTGTTTCCCACATGTCACGATATGTCTTTTGATAGATTCTTTCTTACAAGCTATGATAATTGTTACATGTCTTCCTTGCTTACATGATAGTGGCCCGTCGTGGCGCACTCTCCTTACATGTCTTCTTTGCTTACTAGATAGTGACCCGTCGTGGTACACTCTTGTACATGTCTTTCTTTGCTTACATGATAGTGGCCTGTCATGGCGCACTCCCTATAGTGGCTCGTCGTAGCACACTCCAGCTTCCAGTTTATTATATTTTCTTGTTGTGGCTTGTTATGGTGCACATTCTCGCTTTTGTCCAGTCTTGTATGTCTCATGTCTAGGATGGATTCTGCGGAATGCCACACCCAGAATCCAAGAAAATGGTAAGAATTATATAACTAGATTGATCATTAGAACATGGGTAGGGAGGATTTCCCAGTTACCTATTGCCTTTGGTCTAGGTCGTTATAACTTTTAATTTAAGGGTTTGGAGCTATCCGTCGAGATGAGCAATCTCCCAGCTTTACCGTCGCGTAGGAGCACAAAGATACACCTGTAATCACTTCCCGGCATGACCAATAGGTGACAGCAGGCAGGTAACCGGACTTGGAATTCTCAAACTTGTATTTGTTAGTAATTAGGATTGTGACAACCCTAGTTAGCTAATGTATAAAGCCGTACTCATTGCTTGGCCGTGACTATTGTATGGAGTCCAGCCTAGTCTAGTTTGTCTAGGCAGTGTCCGAATTTGTTTATTTCAGTACATCTTTGTTTATGCTTTACTTTTGCCAGTAAATGATTAGATACTAAAGTTCTATTCTGGAGAAGGGTTATAACCCCGGTCCTTATTTGGTTTATGGGTTGTAACTTGGGTTTCGGAATAGTTCCTAAGTCATCTTATCATTTGTCGTTCTATATAGTATCTTAACATGCTCACATGCTCTAGTTATCTTAACATGCTCACATGCTCCAGTTACTTAACATGCTCACATGCTCCAGTTACATAATATGCTCACATGCTCCGTCTACTTAACATGCTCACATGTCTAGTTTATCTTTCATGTTCACATGCTTCCTTTTCCTTACATGTACACAGTTTATATTATGTGTAATGCCTGCGGTTCGTATTACGTATTCTGGAATACGTGTACGTACTTATTCTTGTATTGCATAATTTCCTTGCTTAATTCCTCCCTGGGCTTGGTTTATTCTTGGTTTGGGTTGGCTTGGTTCGGTTTGGGATTGCTCTTGGTTCATCATGAACCAAGGGTGAACCCCCTACCTACCACCACCACTACCATTTATTAACCCTTCTCCTTTCTCTCTCTTCATTTCATCTTCTCCACCATTACTTTCTTACCTACCAGAGAGGGGGAGAGAGAGGTCTAGGCAAGTGCAACTTGCTTCATGGAGGAACTCTAATTTTATTGCTTCATTCTCTTCCTTGCAGCATTTTAACTTACTTTAGAACTTGGCATTTTCACTTTCCATGGCTAGATTCTTCTAGATCTAAGTTTACTTTATTTTTGGATTTCTTGGGTTTTGATCTACTTAATCCTATTATTTATGAGTTTTGAGGGTTCTATGTTGTAGAGAATCTTCTTCTGCCCTATTTTGACCTATGGAAGTTCGGATTTGGACTCCGGATGAAGGCTTCATGGAGCTTGGAAGCATGGATTCTTGGTGCTCTTCTTCTCGGAAGCTTGGAGAAGAAGAACAGTGCTAGACTTGACCGCATGAATATTCATGCGGCAAGAGATTCCGAGCCGCATGAGCCTTCATACGACAGTCCTGGCCGCATGGGCTTGACTTGACCTCATGACAATTCATACGGCAAGTGATTCGGCCGCATGGGATTCTCAGCCGCATAGGCTGGATCTCACTTCTCTTGGCCGCATGGGCTCATTCCCCATCGGCCGCATCTGTGCCCATCTCCTTGAGCCGCATGAACTCTAGCACTTGCGGACCGCATAGGCCCTGATCCTCGAGCCGCATAAGAACCCAGATCTAGCCGCATGGACTTCTCTCCTAAATTGAGCCGCATATGCGCCCGTCATTTCCTAGCTGCATGAACTTGCCGCATGAACTTCCTTCCTCCCCAGCCGCATGAGGCCCAACATCTTGGAGCCGCATGCGCCCTCGTCCCCCTGGCCGCATGCCCCTCCCTTTCCTGGCCGCATGGGGATTGGTTTTCTGACCGCATGCGCCCTTGCACTTCCAGCCGCATGCGCTCTCCTAATTGGGCCGCATGTGTCTTACCCTTTCCTGACCGTATATGCCTGAACCGCATGACTTCAAATAGCCTTGTGTACTATTATTTATCCTTATTTGCCCATGTTTTGTAACTCCTTTATGGTATATTTTACGTCCATTTATATCCTTACGCCTTCTGTCCTGAACTTAAAAATCATGAATTCATTTGATATGTTTGGAATTGATAATTGAGCATGACGTGATAGTGACCCGTAGTGGTGCACTCCTGACATAATAACCTGACATGACCTGATAGTGGCCCGTCGTGGCGCACTCCTGACTAGTACACTTGACATGATAACCTGACATAATTATCTCGAATAGCTGTTGCGACGGCTACCTGACATGACATGACCTGTATAATTAATCTGGACACCGTGGGCGATTGTGCTTGTACAAATAATCCAGTCCTGTCTTGCATCATGTCTAGGAGGGGACTCCTGAGTACCACGGTCAGGAGTACCTATTGAAATGGACAAAGGCTAATAACTAGATTAATACATTAGTCATGACAAGATTTCCTAGCTACAGGCAATCCCGTTACCTGGGCACGCCTTGGGATCTGTAGCCTGCCGTCGAGTAGGGCACATTTCCAGCACACTGTCATGTGTTGCACCCTTCAAGCTACCTAAGGGTACATTCGTTTTCTGGACGATGTAGCCACCTGAATTCAACTCTAATCTTTCAACCCGGGTGACCTGGATGGTCTGCAGGGCTTGTGGCTGTGGAATAATCTCACTACATCTTGTTAGTAACTAGGCTTGTGATAACCCTAGTTAGTTAAAGTATCAAGCCGTAGTTCTTGTTTGGCCGTGAATTGATTGGATGGAGTTTAACCAGTCTAGTCTTGTCCTGATCCTGTTCCAGATTACTACATGACCTGAATGCCTGTATTTATTTTACCGATAAATGGTGAGAATTCCAAGTTCTGTTCAGACGAAGGGTTACAAACCCCGGTCCTTGTTTGGTTTACGGGTTGTAACCTGGTTATCTGAATAGTTCCATGGTTATCTCGTCATATATCATCCTGATGTATTTTCTTTATTTCCAGTTGGTTTACGGGTTGTAACCTGCTCTTTCTGGGATCTGACCCAGCTGGTTTTGTATGGCCAGATTTTGGAGCAGCTCCGGAGGAACTACCGACCTTTCAGCCAGATGGTGGCCACTAGACGGAACCCTGGCAACGAGTGAGTTTATTTTTGATCTCCCACTTTATTGTAAAAATATTCTTTTGAGGCGTTTAGCCGACGAGCACCTGTTTAGCTCGATTGCACTTTACTTACTGTCTGCCTATGGGCTGTAACATGATTGACAGATCCTAGGGTTGATCATGTATGACTAAATTCTTGCTAGTCCTAACATTTTGTAACGACTAGCTTCATGATCAGCTGGATATGTAATGTTTGGGACGCCTTACTATTGTATATTTAATGATCACACTTCTTGTAACCTTTTACTTACTTGCTTGTGATTGAGACACTAGGCTTGTTCATGACCTTAAGAGACTGTTGGCTTGTAGATAAACCCTCATGTATCTAGACAGCCGTGACCGTATAGCGAGATGGATTCCATTTCATATACGTAGCTGGCTATGTCTGCCCCCGCTCTCCAGTATTATGGTTCTGGGGCGTGACATTATGTCACATGTCCTTTACCTTATGCTACATGTTGTTTTACTCATTGTCTTTCCTATTCTCGGGATAAGTGCATTGGTAGCGCACGAGTCTCGATTTGCTTTCACTTATTTCTGTCTCTATCCATTGCTATGAATTGCATGCTGGTTTTAGTTCATAGTTTAGCTTTCTTTGTGGTACTTGCTATTGGGGGTCTGAACCCACTGGTTTTGTATTGACCAGATCTAGTTGAGGAGCCCGAGGATCTTCCGAACCTTCCTCTCGATAGTGACCACCCGGAGCACCAGGGGACTTGAGTGGGTGTTCTTTCTCTTACCCACTCTTTTCTGTACATATTCTTTTGAGGCGTTTAGCCACCGAGCACGTGTTTAGCTCGTGTTTGGACTTGACATTTGGCCTACGGGCTTAGACATGATGTTATATTTCTAGACTGCAGCTAGAGCTGATCATGTATTACTTAGTCTTGCTAGTTCTTCATTTTGTATTACTAGCTTCATGATCATCTACATATTATAGTTTCGGACGCTTTACTGTCTTATATACTTGATGATCATATTCTTGTACTTTACTTCTTGTCTGAGACTGAGATATCTAAGATTTTGTGACCTAGGATTGACTGTTGGTTTGTAGCAGTGACCCCCATCTATACAACTTATACGTTGTTTCGGAGTACTGGAGTACTTTGGTATACGTAGCTGGCCTGGTCCGTCCCTACTTGCCAGTATTCTGGTTCTGGGGCGTGACACCAGCAGCAGGTCCCACTAGCTGTGGATGACACACCCTTAGACTAGGATGTTTTCATTTACAGAATTCTATAGATGATTGTATATATTTTATACTGGGGATATGTATTTATCTTAGACACTTAGACTCTCTGTTGTATTTGGGATTTCCTTTATGTTCAGCAGTTTTATCTATCTATCTATCTGCTATCTTATCATCTGTCTTAGTCGTGATTGAGTTTACTTTCTGCTATGTCACCCCCATTCGGGGAGTATAAACTATATAGCTTTATATTGTTTGATGTTGTGACCTAGGACAGCGTTCTACCGTCGACACTGCGGCGTAGGTTAGACGTACCCACTTCTCGTGCCCTGACTCTAGGGTACGGGTCGTGACAAACAGAAGGATCCCCATGCGGCTCAGGATCCCCATGCGGCTCAGAAGTCCATGCGGCTCAGGGGTCCATGCGGCTCGGATAGATCCATGCGGCTCAGAAAGAAGCCACGTGGCCTTCAACAGTTCTTCTCTACATTCGGCTGCTTTTAATGCCCTGACGGCTGCTCTGACAAATAACAGCCATGACAGCTCTGACATAAAGACGCAATAATGACTGACATGATGGCGTGTTCATGGAAAAGAGGAGAAAATCTTCTTACAGCTGGCAAAATCCAACAAGTCCCGAGGCCACTCCATGCGGCCGCCCACTTCATGCGGCTGCCTATCCTCATGTGACTGCCTATTTGCGTGCGGCTGCCTATCACCATGCGGCTGCCTATCCCCATGCGGCTGCCCCACTTCATGCGGTTGCCTATCCCCATGCGGCTGCCCATCTGCATGCGGCTGTCTATCCCCATGCGGCCGCCAATCCACGTGCGGCTGCAGGTTTCATGTGGCTGAGAGGACCCCCCATATGCGGCTCGGCCAGGACGGTCCAGTTGAGACACATGGCGCTCTTCGCTACAATTGAGATACGTGGCAGTCTTATCTTCCCTGGAATTATGGGTGCTAACAAATCCTAACAAAATTAGATTTGTTTCAATCGTCATATTTGCCCTGATCAAATCAAATCAAGCAAATTGGACACGTGGCAGGCTATCACAAATCACAATGATTCATGGCAATCAACATTTATTGCCCACAGAGATTTGATACAATCCATATTAATTACCTAGATTTGCTACAATCAGAATGAATGGCCCAGATTAATTGATCCTTAACCGCCGACTTCTCAAGGAGGTAATCATTTGTAAACTCTAATGATCACACCCCCCACCTCTATAAATAGCAAGGTGCCATTCCCTTGCAAACCTGAGAGAATTCAGGAGAGAAGATCAGAGAAAAAGAGAGAGAGCAATACAGAGACATCCAGAGATCCAACAACCGAAGGCGCAAGGGAGTCTCCCCATACGTCCAAGAGCATTTCTTCATCGGAGCCAAGGCTGCATCCGATCGTCCAAGGAGTAAGGCAGAGCTGCCGTCGCTTTCCCGAGCCTCTACCGTCACCCCCAGAAAAACTAAACAATTGTACTTAGATTGCTGTACCTAGGTTTGCGTCCCTAGGCTTTCTTTGTACGAGCGAGTTTGTATTATGAAGTAAAAGTCCAGTCCTCCGATATAATTGTTCTGTTCTTTTATAATTCATGGCAAACACGATGGCGACTCTGCTTGGGACAAACTTCTCCACGGCTGAGAAGTTGGTGACGCAATCGGATGCAGCCAAACTTAGCTCCACATAACAGAAGATGGTCGTTCGCTTCGACCAACAGGCGTTTGAAGAAATGCTCTCCGACGGGAGCGCTGGCCCGGTCCAGAAGCGAACCCGCACGAAGAAAACTCGCAGGGAGTGGAGGCCAAAATCATTTGCTCCTCCCCAAGCTCTGGACGGAGTACTCTCTGCTGCCCATGACGGCGAAGGCAACTCTCATGCGGCTCCACTACAAGCCATAGAGGACTCTGCTATCCCCAAGTCCGGCAGAGAAAAGCACTACGATGCTGGACTTGTAGGGGCAAAGAGTGATTCTATGTGCTCCAGGAAAAAGCCGAACAAAGGCACTAGCCGCAGGCTGAACCCTCATGCGGCCAAGATTGCCAGCCTCATGCATGATGTCCATGCGGCCGAAACTGCTAGCCGAATGTATAATACCCATGCGGCTAAGATTTCCAGCCGCATGGAGAAGACTTATGCGGCCGAGACTTCCAACCGCATGAAGAAAGCCCATGCGGCTACGATTGCCAGCCGCATGAAGACTGTTGATTCCAGCCACATGCTGCCTGCTCCACGCGGCTCAGTCTTCGATCGCCTCTCCTATGGTCCTGATCTCTCATGCTCCCGAGAAAATATGTCTGACTCTCTACAACACCACTTAGACTCTTCCTACTATGTGCCCTCACGCACTAGAGTGAAGAAGTCTAGGGTAGCGCGAGCTTGGCGAGCTCAGTCCGCTGTCCCGACCTCTGACCATTCGAGCGCTCCACATACTGTTATGCGGGCCTCTGATGGGAAGTTGTACAGAACCACTCGAGTCCAGCCCCCGACGGCAAACGGACAGAGTGGTTCCCAAAAGTCTCCCAAAATCCAGGTAGCAAACATGGTCGTTACAGACCCATCTGACTTGCGTGAGGCTATCCTCCACAAGCGCAAGGAAAGAGAAGAGACCTCAGTGTGCAAAGAGTCCTCCCACGGACATTACTGCACCCAAGTTATTGTCAACTGCTGTTGTAACAACGTGACGGTACGAGAGGACCGGCAGTCCATCTTCCAAAGATTACAATAGCCGAGCTCAGGGGATAAGGTGCCTGCTGTCGTCTCTTGCAACTCTACTCAGAAAATCTTTGCCGATAGGAGAGGGAAGAAGATAAACGTTTCCAGCCCGAAGATTTCAACCACTATGACTAAGAAACTGTCATCTAAACGGTTGCCCACCACCGGAGTTTTCCAAGGTACCCGTTCAAAGACAAAATCTGCTACAGTAGGAGATTCATCATCCACATCACTGGGGGTCACTGGAACTGGGGGTAGCACTCCTCCGAACATTCACGACAATCCGACGTTCCAAGGAAACGAGCCCGGGGAAACAACTCTCCCATCAGATACAGCAAGTGCCGATGTCCCCGAGGATGTCCACGATTCTCAAGATGAAGCAAGCTATGAAGCTGGGGGTACTATTCCTTCCGAGTCTGAACCAGAGGAGAACATTCCCACATACCCCGATGACTTCTCGGTACAGGGGTATGATTCGGAGGGTACGTCATCCACCGTCCCTTCCACTTCTACTCATGTAAGGACTGCATTCATGACAAACGACGAACAAGATGGTCCCAGTGATCGCCAACGCATCGATACTCTGGAGGCCGTACTCCATACTTTGGTCAAATCGGTGGACGAGATCAAAGCAGCCCTCCCTACTCTACAAAGGGGATGCCTGGCCAAACAAACTTGGGTCACGCGGTCAATGCGGACTCAAACTCAGCGGCACCAAACCCGGGAAATAATCCTCCTGAGATGTCAGCTCCTACCGCTGCGGATGAGGTCAGGGAAACAAGAAGAGAGGTCCAGGAGCTCCGAGCCATGTTCCACGCCCGAGAAAACTGCTAAGACCTCAGGATACGACAACCGTATCCCGCTGCGTGGAGAGATGTTCCCTTTCCGCCAAAGTATAAACCATTCCATATCAATCCATATGATGGAAAGACCTCCGTAAGTTGGTACATCACTTACTTCGAGGTCACCACCGACCATCTTTCCCATGACGATGCCATCCTTACACGATTATTCATCGGGACATTGGAAGGGGTCACCTTCGACTGGTATCGTAACCTGCCAGACAACTGCATCCACTCCTTCGCCAACTTCAAGCGCATGTTCTTGGAGAAATTCTACGAAGTAGGACATGACATCACAATGTCCACCCTCATGGATGTCGTTCAAGGGGAGAAAGAGCTAACAAGGAACTATATTGAGCGGTTTCGCCAAACCGCAATGAAGTTGCCGTCTGGTAATCTGGATTCCTCCTTGATTAAAATTTGCCAAAAGAGGCTGCTCCCAACAATCAGCCTCTAGATGGGGGAAAGTCAATTCAAGGACTGGAAGACGTTCATCATCAGCGCCACTAGCGCCAAAGACAGGTTGAAGAAGGCTCGCCAACTGGGATTGTATATCTCGGAGGGAGAGGACAAGGGCAAGCGCCGGCCTAATACCAACAACAACAATGGTGGTAACTCCTCCAACAATCGGGACAACAAGGGCAAGCAGGCTATGGTGGCCGACACGGCCCAGAAGCCTGAGTCAAAATCGGAAGACAAGCAATGGCCGCAAATGACCTACTCCTTCGAAGACGGCCATGTAAAGCCCATCTTGGACATGCTCATATAAGGGGATAGAATTCAGCTCCCTCTACCAAGACGAAAACCTCGGCCGGCAGAAATAGAGAACCCAAAGTACTGCCAATACCACCACTACGTCCACCACGCTACACATGACTGCTACCAACTAAAGCGATACATCCAACATCTCATCGATTCGAAGGCTCTGGCCATTGATTTCGAGGAGGTAACCGTGGCAGCCAACATGGTGTCCGTACAGTTTGGCAGCTTCCCTCCGACAGAGACTCAAGACGGCGTGATACCCATCTCTCGGGCGACAATGGAGATTGCTAATCTTCCACCTCCTCGAGATCAGGCTACTAGTCTAGTACCCCTCACCACGTCACAGGGGGAGGTCATGTTGGTCCATCCAGACTTGGTACCTGAAGTGACTCAGTCCGCACCACTCCCCATTGGCAGGAAGTAGGGTGGAAAGGTCAGATCCTGCCATACAATCTCGGCAGATGTCGAAGAAGCTACAGCTGTCGTCACTCGATCTGGTGCTCAATCCCAGCATACGCCAGATAGCTCGACTGAAGAGCATCAGCCGGCTACTGCTGACGCTCCGGGACCTTCTCAACTTCCGACGACCGACAAGTCTAGGCCGAAGGAGACTCGTTTTGACAAATCCCTCCGAAAAGAAGCACCTCATGGGCTGGAAAGGCCCTACAACTTTGACATCCTGGCACAATTGGCCAACACACCGGCCAAATTGTCATTATACGAGCTCCTGAGACTCTCCAAGGAGGTTCGTGCGGCTTTGAGCGATGCACTCCAGAACGTCGACGCATATCTAGCTCAGGTCAACCTCACGGGAGAAAGCCCGCCTGTAGATCTCCAAAACAGCGCTTGCACAGGAGCAATGCCCAACATTGTCTTCACTCCACAGGACATGCTCATCAAAACCAACCTGCATGATCGTTTGTTGTATTATACTGGATACATCGGTGACATAAAGGTGGATCGGATGCACTTTGATCCTGGTTCTTCCCTAAGCATAATCCTGAAGGGTCTGTTACATCATCTTCGCATTCCTATGCATCGTCTGACGCCAACAAGCACCGCCATCAGCGGTTTTAATTCGGGCAGGAGCTACCCAATTGGAAAGATTCGCTTGAAGTGCCAAATCGGCGATCTTCAGTTAGAAGTGACCTGTTACGTCATAGATGCAGACACTTCCTACAATATCCTCATGGGACGCCCTTGGATACACGATTACATGATTGTGCCATCCACGCTGCACCAGTGCTTCAAGTATGTCGACAAATACGGCTTCGTGAGGACAGAATTTGCCGACATCGATACCTTCAAAGGGGTCGAATCCTACTACTCAGACTCCTGCTTATATGAAAAGTCCAAGAGGTACCTGGTTGAAGGAGATGTGCAAGCTCGAACTAAGACGGCCACAAGATCAGAAGAACCTCTGACGATCCACCTCCAAGATCGCAAACCTGGCAAGTCCGTACCCCTTACGTCCGCTCTGTGTAAGGACGCAATCAGCCTCTCGGCACAAGAAGGGCAAATGATAATCCGGCTGCCAAGGTCCGGCCAAGCGCCAAGACCCACAACGGAGCCACTGACAATTAGACTGCCTAGAGTCGGCCAGCCACAAACGGAGAAGCTCAATCCCACCGACAAGCCAATGATGATACGTCTTTCCAAAAAGAATCGTCAGCCCGATACAAAGTCTGGGGCTTCTAGCGAGCCAACCACTCCCCGTCCAGCATCGAGTACCAAACTGGGGGTCGCTAGTTTGCCAACGACTCCACGTTCTGCTCCACCAGCGGAACCCCTCATGATCAAGTTGCCCAAGTCATCCTCACAGTCTTCATTTATACGGGGGGTTGCCGAAGAAGAACCAGAACTGGCCAAGTAGGTGGCTGCTCACACCGATGTTCCATCCGCAGATGATGTAATCCCGTTAGAAAAGATACCTTACTTCATCAATAAAGGGTTATCTTTGAACTACATCGAGCTTAATAAGCTTTGTACAATGTATGCTATGGAACACGGTATAGGCACTCACCTACACACACAGGTGATAAATGTTTACACTGCAAATCAACTCACTCCCATGGAAGACGCTTACCGCTTAATCGAGGGAGGGGACCATCCAATCATCTTCGGTCGGAAGAATAATCTGCAGCCCTTCACAATAGAAGAAGTCGATCTCGAATCGGACGCCGGGAGACTGCCTCTCTATCTATATAGCCCCCAATCCAAATACCTCATGTAAAAACAGGGGTATGATCTGGAGACTACGCCAGGTTTGAACTACGGCACTAGTCGACGATTACCTTTAAAGTCACCGGTCCCGGCTGGCAAACCACAGGACTACTACAACAAGACCCGATGCAGACTGGGGTATGTTACGCCTACAACGACCCCTGAATGCTCAGATGAGGAATGCGACTGGCATTCACACTCAACCGGATCACCAACTTCTGATTCGGATATCAGCATCGGGGATGTATTCAGGCAAGTCCTGTCTGTCAATATGGCATTCGCTAATGCTTACGAAGAAGGTGAAGACTTTCCTGAACTCCTCGAATTAGAGACGTGGGCCCAACAGCTGGATGCGCAATGGGAGAAGCGGTTTGAACAAAGAGAGCCTCCTACTGGAGATGAGGTCATACAAGTGGATCTCGGCAGCGACTCTTCTCCAAAACCAATCTTCGTTAATAAAAGCCTGACAGACGAAGAGCGAGAATCGCTATTGGAACTCGTTAAAGAATATATCGATGTGTTCGTCTGGAACTATGAAGATATGCCAAGGCTGAACCCCGATGTTGCTCTTCACAAGCTCAACATTCGGCCAGATGCAAAGCCAGTCAAACAACAGCAACGACGCTTCCGCCCAGGCATCATGGATACGATCGAAGTCGAAGTCAACAAACTGATAGCCAGCGGCTTCATTCATGAGGAACAACATCCGGACTGGGTCGCCAACATAGTACCGGTCCTTAAGAAGAATGGAAAGATTTAAATCTGTATCAACTTCCGCAATCTGAACGAGGCGTGTCCCAAAGACGAGTTCCCCCTCCCTATCATAGACATCATGATTGACAACACCTGCGACTTCGAACGTATGTCGTTCATGGATGGCTTCTCGGGGTATAACCAAATAAAGATATCTCCCAACGACGAAAAACATACATCATTCCGAACACCAATAGGCACGTTCTGTTACACAGTCATGCCTTTCAGTTTAAAGAACGCTGGCGCCACATATCAAAGAGCCATGAGTATCATCTTCAAGGACCACTTGCGCAAGATCGTGGAGTGCTATGTTGATGACATCGTCGTAAATAGTCGCTATAAGGGAGACCATCTACAGGATCTGAGGACGGTATTCGACCTGATACGAGCGCACAATTTAAAAATGAATCCTACCAAATCCTTCTTGGATGTATCCAGTAGAAAATTCCTGGGTTTCATCATCACCTCCCAGGGTATCCACGTAGACCCTTAGAAGACGAAGGCAATCATAGAGATGGGTCCCCCGAGAAATCTTCGAGAACTCCGAGGCCTCCAAGGGAGGTTAGCTTACATCAGGAGGTTCATTTCCAACCTCTCCGGGCGATGTCAGCCATTCACCCATCTCATAAAGAAGGGCGCCTCATTCGTATGGGATGAAGAATGCCAGCGTACCTTCGACAGCATCAAAGATTATTTATCGAACCCTCCAGTCCTGGTAGCCTCGGTCGCTGGAAAACCATTCCTGCTCTATGTACGAGCAATGGAGCATTCCCTCGGTACTCTGCTAGCACAAAACAATGATGCAGGCCATGAGCAAGCTATATATTACCTCAGCCGAATGATGATCGGGCCAGAGCACCGATATACTGCCGTGGAGAAAAAATGCCTCGCCCTGGTGTTCGCCATTCAAAAGATGCGACACTATGTCACGGGGCAAACCATACATGTGATATCACGAGTCAATCCCCTCATGGTCCTCATGACTAAACCAGGGGCACTCAGCTCTCGCCTCGCTTCATGGGCAATATTACTGTCCCCCTACCATATGGTCTTTGTCCCACAAAAGGCTGTTAAAGGTCAAGCTCTGGCAGACTTTTTAGCAGCCCACCCAGGCTCGGAGTCGGCCAGAATATATAAAGAAATCCCAGATGAGATTGCCGACTCGCATGCGGCCTCAAACGATGATATATGGCGAATGTTCTTCGACGGCGCTTCAAAGACCGGACCTATGGGCAACATCATCGTCGGAGTCGGGGTGGTGCTGATTTCTCCTTTCGGACTGGTGATCAATCGCGCTTACTCCCTCACACAACCCTGCTCTAACAATGTGGCCGAGTACAACGCTTTAGTCATTGGCCTCCAACTTGCAAGAGAGCTGGGGGTAGAATATCTTGAAGCATACGGCGATTCACAGTTAATCATCAATCAGATCCGGGGTTCACACGAGGTTCTCCATGAAGATATGATCCCTTATCACCAAATAGCGATCGACATCATCTCGTCATTCGAACGGTTCTTCATAGAACACGTTCCCAGACTCCAAAATATCGAAGCCGATGCCTTAGCTGGCCTTGCCGCTTCCCTAGCGGTTCTGAACTATGCTCATCAATCGGTGGATATGATAGGCCATTAATTGGTCTGTCCTAAGAACAACGTTCAATTCGTGGCGAGTTATTCCGCTCAGACGATCAATGAAGCACCAGACTGGAGACAACCATTTATTGACTTCGTAGTCTATGATATTCTGCCAGAGGACCCAAAGGAAGCCACCTCTATCAGAAGGCTTTCTCTCAGATTCTTCTACGATACAGAGACGAAAATGCTGTATTGCCGATCCTACGATGGATTATTGCTTCGATGTCTGTCAAACGTAGAAGCCAAAGAAGCCGTACGCGAAGCCCATGACGGTGTCTGCGGGGCCCATCAGCCTGGCCCAAAATTGTAAGACCGTCTTCGTCGAATGGGCTACTACTGGCCCACGATGGTAGCAGATGCGATAGACTATGCAAGAAAGTGCAAAGCCTGCCAAGTCCACGCGGACTTCATCCACCAGCCATCCAAATTTCTACATCCGACAGTGGCATCTTGGCCATTCGAAGCATGGGGAATGGATATCATCGGTACGATCACTCCACCTTCTTTCCGAGGACATCGTTTCGTACTCGCAATCACGGATTACTTCTCAAAATGGACGGAAGTTGTTCTGCTTGCAGAAGTAAAGACTTCAAATGTGATCAGCTTCCTCAAGCATCACGTTATCTATCGCTTTGGACTGCCCCGAAGGATCATCCACGATAATGGTCCACAGTTCGCAAGCCACGCCTTCTATCGATTCTGTAAAAAATATCGAATTCAGAATATTGCTTCGACGCCATACAATCCGGCAGCGAATGGGTTTGCAGAAGCATTCAACAAAACCATCATCAAGTTGCTTAAAAAGTTCGTATCATCCAACAAATGCGACTGGAACGAGAAGCTTGGTGAATGCTTATGGGCGTACCGTACTACAGTCCGAACAGCCACAGGGAACACACCATTCTCCCTGGTGTTCGGGAGTGAGGCAGTTCTCTCATTGGAGACTCAAATACCCTCGCTCTGTGTCGCTCTCACTTACCAATTGACGACGGACGATAACTACCGTCGCCGGCTACAAGAGTTGGAGGCCTTAGATGAAAAGCGCCTATTGGCTCGGCAACGAATTGAGCTATACCAAGCAAGCATCTCCGGAGCCTTCAACAAGAAGGTTAAAATCAGAACATTCCAAGTGGGTGATCTCGTTCTGGCAGTTCGAAGGTCGATGGTTATGACTCACAAACTGCCGGCAAATTCCAGCCAAAGTGGGAAGGTCCATTTATCATTGAGGCTGTATTCTCCAACGGTGCTTACCGCCTCGTAAAACAAAACAGAGACTTGCTCATGTTGCCCGTCAACGGCAAGTTCCTGAAGAAATATTATGTCTAAACCACATTCTCCAAATTCCAGATTGCTGAGTTTTGTACCCTCCAGTACCGCTGAACTTGCATCCCTACTATAAATCTTCAGGGTAATGAGTTATGTACCTGCTGGTACCGCTGAACTCACATCCCGACTACAAGTCTTCCAGATAGCTGAGTTATGTACCTGCTGGTACCGTTGAACTCACATCCCGACTACAAATCTTCCAGGGTGATGAATCACGTACCCGCTGGTACCGCTGAACTCACATTCGCAAAATCCTAGATTGTTAAGTTATGTACCCTCCGGTACCGCTGAACTCATATTCTCCAAATCCCAGATTATTGAGTTATGTACCCTCCAGTACCGCTGAACTAACATCCCGACTATAAATCTTCTAGAATGACGAGTCATGTACTCTTTCATACCGCTGAACTCACATTCTTCCTCCAAATATCCCGGATTGCTGAGTTATGTACCCGCAGGTGCCTCTGAACTTACATTCCGGTCACTCTTTTAGATAGTAAGTCATATATGACCATACCTCTGAACTTATTCTTCTGAAAGGGCTCCTCCCTCATGATCCACTACCCGCACTCTCAGTGCACAAAAAGGGTAACGGATCCACAAATTTTCAAAACGACCACGTCGATGTTACCTCTGAGTCGTCTCACTTCTGCCAAAAATAAATCACCCCTCTACATAGAACTTCCATGTCCTCATTACCATTAAGTCGTTCTATGTACCCCTTCATGGAGCCCACTCCTACCACGTCCTCATTAACTCTGAGTAGAAAGGCTCCATCGAAGAAACCCTCATATTTGCCATGTCCTCATTACCTCTGAGTAAATATGTTGGTTCTCTCTCGACTTATTACCTGTACCAAAAAAAAACCCTAAGGTACTCCAAAGATAATAGGTCCACAAATGTCCTCTGTTGACCACAAATATCCTCCGTTGAGTCCACTCCGGCCATGTCCTCATTACCTCTGAGTAGAAAGACTCCGCGGTAAAACCCCCATACTTGCCATGTCCTTATTACCTCTGAGTAAGTATGTTGGTTTTCTCTCTCATCTTATTATCCGTATCCTGAACCAGGGTACGCCAAGGATAATAGGCCCACAAATATCCTCTGCTGACTACAAATATTGTACTAAGTTTCCTAGTACATGCACATCATTCCTCATCATGTCCCGGAAGCCCAGCTGCTCCATGGCATTCCTTCTTTCGATACCCGGAACGTCCATGACCACCTTACCATGGAATTATTCTAGGTATCCCCATCAAACTTGTTATCTATACCTAAAACCCAGGAATGCCGAGGGTAACAGGTCCACAAACAGTCCCCCAAGCGGGGCAAACACCACCATAACACCACAGGCACAACAAGTAGTACAAATAAAGGGTAGAATAAAGCATACTTTTTATTTGGAAGGCGAAAGTACTACATGTTCTAGGGACAACGTCCCACTTAAAAGAAAGGAAGAGAACGAAAACAAAAAGAAGGAAAAAAGCCGTTTATGGTTCGGCGATACATAATTCCAGGAGACGGTTCTTCACCAAGGCTGTCCCCCGTTCAAGCCGCTGCTTAGCTCGGCGCTCGGCCTCCTGAGATAACTGCTCCGCATCATCCAAGTACATGTGTGCCCGCCAGCCATACTCTAATTTCTTCAGGGTGAGCTCCAGGTCAGCAGAAGCTCGATTAACTCTGTCAGCCTCTTGGATAATCAGCCCCCTTTCAGTGCGGACAGCTTTGAGCTCAGACTCCCGGAAAGCTAACTTCTTCTGAAGCTCAAGGATCTGCTCCCGCGTGTCAATGACCCCACGGGAGGCAGTCGCTTCCCGAGCCGTAACATCCTCACTCTCGTGGCTCAACTGATATATAGCTCAGACAGATCGTGGAGGTCCTTCTGTATGACCGGCTTGGTCTTATCCCGAGCCGTTCTTATCTTCTCTACGGCAGCTGTGAAGAAACCGCGCTCTTGATCTATAGCAGCAGACAGATCAGCTTGCCGCAGCACATGAAGCTGGGCCACCAGCTGATCAGCCTCCAGCAATTTTGCCTCCAAAAGCGCAGTTATCCCCGCCCCACCAGGAAGAGTCTTAAGAAAATCAATGTGACCAAGGGCGCATTGCCGGGCCAAGGCAAAAGGGGTCCCTCGTTCCACAGCAGCCGCAACCCCCCTCTTCTAATGGCGATAGAAGCTGTCAACCACGTCCTGTGACGCTTCATCCAGAACTTCCGTAGAGGATGGCGTCAAAGGAAGTGTGGCCGGCAATGTCGAAGGAGGCACGCTAGAACTTGCCACCAGAGAGACAAATTCCGAGCGGAAAGATACGCGGATAGCGGCTAACTCCTCCTTCGCCACCCGAAGAGTCTGGACACTCGACAAAGTAGAAAGGTCGACTCTCGAAGCCGCCTGAGCAGAAGAGGACGCAAGGACCATTGTCCCCGGCCCCGGCTGTGCCACCACCTGACTTTCCGGAATCAAGCCAGCGGGAGGCCCTTCAATATGAGTCGGAAGAAGAGGGGGTACGCTCCTCTCCGCCATTTCCCCTTCGACAGAGCCTATCTCAACAATGTCCATCATCGGCACTGGAGAGACAGGACCTGTATGTCCAGAGCAACAATCAATCGACGTAACCCGAGAGATGTGATGATAGAGCGAATGGGCCTCCTTATTAGTCAAAATTTGGCTTATCTTACCAAGGGAGAATCGCGGAGGCTGAGGTTCGTTCACAACTGCCATAGTCCCCTCACCAGTATCCCCAGAATCGAATTCGGCTGGCTCTTCTGTCCCAGCCAGCCTGGAGGGAGGTACGACTCGATTAGCTTCACCTTAATAAAATTCAGCAGTTTCGGGGACAGGTTCATCGGAGCCCCCACCGTCTTGAGTCATGACCTCAGCAACCTGAGATACCTCTTCTTTTGACACCTACGAGAGGGAAAGAAAATGATTAAGATCAAAGCTAGAAGAAAGGAAGAACTAAATAAAAATAGTAGCAACTCGTCTTACCTCCGAAGCGGGGTCGACCTCCTCACTTCTCTCCCTTATAGTTAGCTCGCGATGTCTGGTCGCAGCATGTTTTCGGAAGTAAAGAATACCGCCAACAGGGGAGATTTGTCTGCTATGCTTCCGTACAGGACCAGGTGCAACAGGTGGCTGATCCGCCACCATCTCATCTGACATAACAGGAGGCTGATCCGCCCCATCATCTTCCACCGGAAGGGAAGAGTTATCTGCATCATGCTCGTCGTCCTTATCATCTGCATTGGTGGAGTCCGAGTCTGGCGCTTCGACTATATTCTTCTTCTTCTTCCTCGTCTTGGCCCCCTGGGGCTTCTCATCCAGGCCAGTACCAACAATAAAACTAGCACCCGGGCTAAAACCGACGGGGAGCTTGTTTGCCATAACATGGTATAGTGCCGCCATATACAAAATCTCTACCGACGCCTCAACATCAGGAACCGAGAAAGTAGTACGGGTATGGAACATATCATAGTAGTGCCAGGCCCTGATACCGTCAAGGAGGCTACCTTCAAAACCCAGACAAAAGCTGGGACTGTCCAGAAAAAACTGGCTGTATCCAAACTGTCGGGCAAACCTACTGGGCAGGTAAGGATCCAGGAAGACAGCATTACGGATGCGGTATACCAGGTGGGCGGGGCGGATGTTACACAACCACAGAAGCATCTGGCCATCTAGAAGCTGAGGAGGCCCAATACCGTCGAGATTTACATCCGCTATTTCCTCAGCAGTAAAACGAGGGACGGATACGAAAAAGTCATACCTATCTGCTCTAGCCAGCGCCATCCGACAGGCACGCATGGTCTCGTACTCCCAAGGCTCGTTGCAATAACGGAAGATAAAAG
This sequence comes from Iris pallida, assembly GCA_029216955.1. Classification (NCBI taxonomy): domain Eukaryota; kingdom Viridiplantae; phylum Streptophyta; class Magnoliopsida; order Asparagales; family Iridaceae; genus Iris; species Iris pallida. The sequence continues at coordinate 27,806 of JANAVB010007300.1, forward strand.
TGTCATTAGCAATCACGCCATCTTCAGAACCCGACCTCATCAAAGACGGACAGTGCATCAGCAGCCACCCCATCAGATAATGATAGGACAGCTCAGTCCGTTCAAAATCATTTGTCACATCGCGGACAATGACCTTGGACGTAAAAGTACGGAGGCTACGGTGTATGCTGTACACCATGGCCAGGAGAAGAGCTAGTTTGATTCCAAAAACTAGCTTCACAGCAGGGAGGATAAAATTATGGCTGATCCTCTCAATAGAACCAGCTCCTCCCGATACTACGCAATTCTGCAGCCATACCATCAAAAATCCTTCCAGGAGCGCCTTCTCTGACACTCTTGGGTATCCTGATAAAAATAACCAAAAGAGTCGGTTTGACTCCCAATTCTGTCACTGGTGGTGGCCACCCTCTTGGCCGACGACACCAAGGCCTAAACTACTTCGGGAAGTAACTCGGCCTGAGGCTTCCGTCGAGAAGAGATAGCTTACCTAGTCCTTAGTGTGGGGAGCATTCTGTTCCGAGCTGCTATCCTTCTTGGCTATCTGCTGGCACGTGCTATAATGACATAATATCTACTGATAAATAGCTACGAAACCCGGATACCGTTCTTCCAGCTCTTCGAACTCCTCATTCGTAGGAGTGTACACCTCAAAAGCTTCATCTCCCAAGGAAGCTTGGAAACCACGTACATCTTATGGAGTACAAGCCCCATTTCCCCTACAGGTGTATAGAAGGTTCCCGTACGGCGATTGTACATCTCCAGCAGAGCCATGAATAATTTCTTGTTTACGGATAAGCCATAGCTGGTACCCCGAATAGCGTGATAAAGACCAATCTCACGCAAAAAAGTCTCATACTTTTACGAGATCCACATAGACAGATTGATCCATGGGGGGGATGGGGTGTATCCAACTTGGGAACGCCAACCGGCCAATTGGATAGGAGCCTTTCCGAGCAAGCTGGTTCAGGAAAGTGTTGTCTGCAGAGAACGTGAAATTGGGACCCGGTACATTTAAAAAAGTAACCGGGGCCAATCCTATTACATAGCAGCTGTCATGCACCTTGCTCGCACACACTGACTTTATGCTGTTGTTGTAATGGATGTCGCCCACAAACATTCCATTCCGGGTAGGGGTCAAAGACTCTTCCATCTTCCTATCCAGCGGGAGCATATTAAACCAAAATAGTGGGAAGTGACGCTCCATTTGAGGGATACGGATCGCCATCCCATTAGAAATAAAGCTCCAATTCTCCGACACGTCCAGAACTTGACTGGTCTTCACAGTCAAAGTGTCTCCGAAGAAGAACGCAGGCTTCAGGTATTCCCCTTCCAATTTCTCCGAATTCATCATGGCACATAGGAAGTAGAAGGGTTGGTTCTTGAGGGCATTCAACCTCGTCAAAGGCTCGTCACTAGGAAACTGGTCCGCCACATATCGAACTATCTAGTCCTAGCAATAGCCCATAGCGGCTTGGGCACGACCCACCAGAGGTTCCCCCACAGCATTAACTGGGAAATTTACTGAAAAGAGGACAAAAGAAATAAGTTAAAAAAAATGGACAAGGAAAACTGATTGGGGTTTTCGAGCTTATGCGGCTCCAATTTAATAGAGTCTCATCCGGCCCAACTCAGAAAACACTTATGTGGCTCCGTCCAGCGAAGGTTCATGAGGCAGTGTTTTCATATGGCTCTATCCAAACGAAGTCTCATGCGATAGAGTTTGGATAAGTTTATGCGGCTCATGCGACAAATAAATTCATGCGAGCCTATGCGGCCCAGCGCAGCTTATGCGGCCCCGTTGGCGAAGTGCTTATGCGGCCACAGTAACAATTCTCATGCTGCTCGGAAATGGAGCATACCCCATACGGCTCGGACATGAAACATACATGCGGCACACATGGAGATGATGGCTCGCGCATAGAACATACGACGTAGCCACAACAGTTAGGGTTTCAAGTTCACGCAACGTCCTTACCAGCAACGGTGGGATGGACGTCGGGGTAAACTACGGGAACGACGGCTGGCGAAGGAGCTGCCACATTATCATTCGTCGCCGCAGTCGAAGTAGAAGCAGCTTTCTTACCCTTCGCCGCCGCAGCCGACGAAGACGCCTCCTTTTTACCCTTCGTCGCAACAGTCTTCTTGGGAGCCATCGGTGATCGAAGAAGAGGATGACAGTTAGGGCAGGAAAGGCTTGAGTTGAAGGAGAGAGTAAAGAGATTTCTTCTCTTAATTACTCTTATTTATAGGAGGACAAAAGGGGAGAGGAAGCACGTGGACCGATGGGGCGCTTCGGGTCGTGTGCTGCAGGCAAAACCGACTCCTAGGATTTCGCCTCCTCTCATGAAGGAGATTCAACCAAAGAAAATCTAAAATTAATGAGCCGACTCTTGGGACTCCTCCCAAAAGACGGCTCAAATCAAAGGCAATCAATGCAAAGATTTGCACACGCGGCATGAAGACGTGGCAAGGAGCCTATACGGCCAGACAGCCTATGCGGCTCAGATGGCCATGCGGCTTAGGAGGCCATACGGCTGAGACATCCATGCGGCCAGAACATCTTATGCGGCCCGAAGAATTTTACATGGCCATGCTTCTTATTCAAAGTATTTCAATTTTGCAAATTGAAAACTTTGAAGGGGGTCTTGTAGAAGCATAGAAAAGAATAAAGAAAGACCTATGCGGCTCCAACAGAAGGATCCCCATGCGGCTCAGGATCCCTATGCGGCTCAGAAGTCCATGCGGCTCAGGGGTCCATGCGGCTCGGATAGATCCATACGGCTCAGAAAGAAGCCACGTGGCCTTCAACAGTTCTACTCTACATTCGGCTGCATTTAATGCCCTGACGACTGCTCTGACAAATAACAACCATGACAGCTCTGACATAAAGACGCAATAATGACTGACATGATGGCATGTTCATAGGAAAGAGGAGAAAATCTCCTTATAGCTGGTAAAATCTAAAAAGTCCCGAGGCCACTCCATGTGGCCGCCCACTTCATGCGGCTGCCTATCCCTATGCGGCTGCCTATTTGCGTGCGGCTGCCTATCCCCATGCGGCTGCCCATCTGCATGCGGCTGCCCATCTGCATGCGGCTGCCTATCCCATACGGCTGCCCCACTTCATGCGGCTGCCTATCCCCATGCGGCTGCCCATTTGCATGCGGCTGCCTATCCCCATGCGGCTGTCCATCTACATACGGCTGCCTATCCCCATACGGCCGCCCATCCACGTGCGGCTGTAGGTTTCATGTGGCTGAGAGGACCCCCCATATACGGCTCGGCCAGGACGGTGCAGTTGAGACACGTGGCGCTCTTTGCTACAATTGAGACACGTGGCAGTCTTATCTTTCCTAGAATTATGGGTGCTAATAAATCCTAACAAAATTAGATTTGTTACTATCGTCATAATTGCCCTAATCAAATCAAATCAAGCAAATTGGATACGTGGCAGTCTATCACAAATCACAAAAATTCATGGCAATCAACATTTACTGCCCACAGAGATTTGATGTAATCTACATTAATTACCTAGATTTGCTACAATCAGAATGAATGGCCCAGATTAATTGATCCTTAACCGCCGACTTCTCAAGGAGGCAATCATTTGCAAACCCTAATGATTACACCCCCACCTCTATAAATAGCAAGGTGCCATTTTCTTGCAAACCCGGGAGAATTCAGGAGAGGAGAGCAGAGAAAAAGAGAGAGAGTACTACAGAGACATCCAAAGATCCAGCAACCGAAGGCGCAAGGTAGTCTCCCCATAAGTCCAAGAGCATTTTTTCACCGGAGACAAGGCTGCATCCGATCGTCCAAAGAGTAAGGCAGAGCTGCCATCGCTTTCCCGAGCCTCTACCGTCACCTCCCTGAAAAACTAAACAATTATACTTAGATTGTTGTACCTAGGTTTTCGTCCCTAGGCTTTCTTTGTACGAGCGAGTTGTATTGTGAAGTAAAAGTCCAGTCCTCCGATATAATTGTTCTGTTCTTTTATAATTCATGGCAAACAATGACCATTGGTCTTCTTACTGCTAAGACTAGATTGCCAACTTGGAAGATTCTTTCCTTCACTTTTTATTGAAGGCTCTGGAAAGGCATACTTAGTATAGCTCAATGCGCTGCTGAACTAACAAGCATTTTTCGTCTAGTGCTTCGAGCTCCTGTAGACGTAAACGGTAGCTTTCTTCGGTAGTCAATTCGCTGGCTAAGGCTACTCGAAGCGAAAGAATCTGGATTTCTAGGAGAAGAACTGCTTTGCTCCCATAAACAAGAGAGAATGGCGTACTGCTTGTTGGAGTCCGAACCGTTGTACGATAGGCCCATAAATATTCGTCGAGCTTCTCATTCCAATCGTGCTTATTTGAAAACATGAACTTCTTAAGAAGTTTTATGATGGTTTTATTGAAGGCTTCTGCTAGCCCGTTAGCCGCTAGATTGTATGCAGTAGAGGCTACATTCTGGATTCGATTCCTATCACAGAATCGATAGAATGCATGGCTTACAAACTGTGGACCATTATCATGGATGATCCTGCGAGGTAGACCGAAGCGGTAGATAACGTGATGTTTGATAAAATTGATCACGTTCGATGTCTTCACTTCGGTGAGCGGTATAGCTTCCATCCATTTGGAGAAGTAATCGGTTATGGTTAGGATGAACCGATGTCCTTTGGAGGATGACAGGCTGATTGGTCCTATGACGTCCATGCCCCAGGCATCAAACGGCCAAGATGCTACCGTCGGGTGTAGAATCTCTGAAGGTTGATGAATGAAATCGGCGTAGAACTAACAAGCTCTACACTTTTTTGCATATTCAACAGCATCTGCTATCATCGTGGACCAATAATAACCCATTCGTTTGAGACGATCTTGTAATTTGGGGCCTGGTTGATGTGCACCACAAATTCTGTCGTAAGCCTTCCAGAGTGCATGTTTGGCTTCCGTGTCTGATAAACATCACAACAGTAGCCCGTCATATGAGCGTCAGTACAGCATCTTGGTAGCTATATCATAGTAAAATCTGAGAGATCGCCTTTGGATGGACACTACTTCCTTCGGGTCCTCGGGGAGGATTCTATAGACAGCGCAGTCTATGAAAGGGAATCTCCAGTCTTTAGCATCGATGTTTGTTTCCGTTGTGTAACTGTGATGAATATGCAAGGCATCTTTCACACAGAATACTTCTCGACTAGACAATGTGATCGAGTGTTGAGTATTGGCAGGAACGGTCAAGGAAGCAGTGAGACCGGCTAGAGCATCTGCTTCTATATTTTGTAGTCGAGGTACGTGCTCGATGAAGAATCCAGCAAAAGTAGATGCCAACTCGATTGTTGCTCTGTCACAGGGGATGAGATCTTCGTGACGAACTTCATAATCCCCTCGGACTTGACTAACTATTAGCTTGGAATCGCCGTACGCTTCTAGATAGTCAACTCCCAGTTGTTTTCCCCAGTTGCAGGCCGATTAAAATGGCTTTATATTCGGCCACATTGTTGGTGCATGATTCTACGAGAGAATAAGCACGATGTATAACTAGATGATCAGGTGACACGAGCACGACACCTACTCTAGCCACAATATTTCCTTTGGGTCCTGTTCTTGATGCACCGTTAAAGAACATTCGCCAAATGGGAATTTCTTCAGTTGCAGTATTAGACTCCACTACTTCATCGGGAATTTCATCGTAGAGTTTGAAAGATTCTGGCACCGGATGAGCTGCCAGGAAATCAACAAATGTTTGGCCTTTACTGCCTTCTGAGAAAAGAAGAGCATATCGTATGGAGTCAACAACATTGCCCATGTAGATAAACGAGAATTGAGAGACCCTGGTTTAGTCATGAGTATTCTGAGAGGGTTAACTTTAGATATGATGTGGATAGTCTGCCCAGACACTTAGTGACGTGTCTTCGGGATGGCAAATACTAGTGCAAGATATTCCTTTTCCATAGGTGTGTGTCTGTGCTCGGCACCCACCATTGTGCGACTGAGGTAGTAGATTGCTTGTTCATGGCCGCCTTTATTCTTTTGAGCTAGGAGGATGCCAAGAGAATGGTCCATAACAACGACATATAGTAAGAAAGGCTTCCACATTATTGGAACTACCAATACCGGAGGGCTTGTGAGATACGCCTTGATGTCGTCGAATGCGCGTTGACATTGTTCGGTCCAGACGAAAGATACGCCTTTCTTCAAGAGCTGAGTGAATGGTTGACACCGTCTAGAGATGCTCGAAATGAATCGTCTGATGTAGGCTAGACTTCCTTGTAGTCCATGTAGCTTTTTGAGATTTCTTGGAGGATGCATATCGAGGATAGCCTTCACTTTCTCCGGGTCCAGATGTATACCCTTTGAAGTGATGACGAAACCAAGGAACTTGCCGCTGGAGACTCCTAAAAAAGACTTGGTTGGATTCATCTTGAATTGGTGTGCATGCATTAGTTCAAACACCGTTCTCAAGTCTTGGAGGTGGTTTCCCTTGAGACGACTTTTAACTGCGATATCGTCTACATAGTACTCCACTGTTTTACACAAATGATCGTAAAAAATTGTGTCCATAGCTCGCGTGTATGTCGCCCCTGTATTTTTTAATCCGAAGGGCATCAACGTATAGCAGTATACCTCCAACAGTATTCGAAAAGATGGACATTCATTTGAAGCCTGAGAACCCATCCATGAAGGACATCCGTTCGAAGTCGCAAGTATTGTCGATCATTACGTTGGTGATCGGTAGAGGGAACTCGTCCTTCGGTATGCAGAGTTCAAATTACGGTAATCGATACAGAATCGAACTTTATCGTTCTTTTTCATGACTGGAACGATGTTGGCAACCCAGTCAGGGTGTTGATCTTCGTGAATGAATCCACTGGCAATGAGCTTCTTGACTTCATTCTCGATAGCCTCCGTGAAGTCTGGTCGAAATCGTCGTTGTTGCTGCTTCAGGCGGTGCATGACGACTTTAGGATCCAGGTGTCACGACCCGTACCCTAGAGGTAGGGTACGAGAACGTAACAACGTCCAGCCTACGTCGCAGTGTCGACGGTAGAAACGCTGTCCTAGGTCTCATGCATCTAACAGTATAAGGCTAAGCAGTTTATACTCCCCGAATAGGGGTGATATAGCAGAAAGTAAACTCAATCACATCTAAGGTAGAGCATAATGGAAGATAGATAAAACATAAAATCCAAAAGAGATACAGCAGATAGAAGTCTAAGTGTCTAAGATACACAACCCAGAAATATATCTCAAAACTCAAATACAGAAATCCATAAATACAACTCAAGACAACTGAAAGTAAACTGAGCAAAATCCTAGCTACCTATACAACCTCTACTGTGTCTCCTCTAGGCTAGCAGGCAACCTCCATGCTATCTATAAAATTTATCAACAGGTCCAGTCAGGACAGGAGCGAGCACATTACATCTCAACAGTTCATTGCAGGTTAGAAAATATAATCATACAGTAAAGTAAGATACAGGTACTGAAAGAAATGATGTATGTAAACACAGAGAGAGTTGTAATAGAAATATCTACTATAAATAGAGACTAACAATGGCTAGTGAGTCAGAGTACAATATAGACATGTAAATGGCATAGGAGATTCTGATAAGACACTATGGAAGAGATTCTAATAAGATACTACTTGGGTATTATTCACATGTCTACTTCTACTCCTCCGTACCCCCAATCAATACACAAGGATCCAACCAGGTTATGTTATGATTCCATGCAAAGGCCCCCGAAGGGTGATACATGGATGTCCCATAAATGGGGATTCTAGGAGATTCTAGGATACCCAGTAAATGGGATAAGAGATTCTAGGAGACTCTGTGATCATAAGAGTATATGTCACAAGTGATCAAAGAACCAGTGAAGCATAGTGATACGCCATGTAAGTAAAACGCACAGAACATGTAGTACCCGATGCACCGTAAGGATAATATCTCAAGAAGGGATCCATATAGTACCAATCCGTGTGACCAACGTGACAGTACAAGTAAAGTAATTTAATGCAGGAAATAATTCTAAGCAGGATATGAAATGATCAGAGAATGTACTCGCCTGATAACCTGAACAGCTGATAAGTATAGGGGGTCCAACTGAAGCCACAGAGTCCTATTTAAAGCAACACAGGTTACAAGGTGTTCAAGTTGTAATAAATGAATCTCTACAAGCAATCTATATTATCCTAGGTTCTTCTAAGTCAAAACAACTCTAGGTTGACTCCGGCCAATAATCTAATCAAACTAGGTCAAGTGTTGACTTACAGTTGACTTTGGGTCACTGGTCAACTCTGGTCAAACAGGGTCAATTCTAGTCTAATTATTAAAGATATAAAGTGTACTTCGTTATTTGTACGTCGAAACTTACGACACGCAAATCGAGATAAGAAGATCAACGATAAAGTTGATAATCTTATTATAGTGATCCACGTGTCCATCTTGTCAATTTCAGCGATGTGAGATCACTGGAATTGACTGATCTTAGTTTCGTTGTACTAATCCCGAAATACGAACATTATAAGAATTAATTATTAATAAATTATAAAAAGGTTAAACTCAGAGAAATTATCAATAAACATTGTCGGACGATGAAATAAACATCGCCAACGTGTCCAGAACGGTCAAATTAGCTAGGATAGCCTATCCATCGGTCCAATTTGGACACAAGGGCAAAAAGGTAATTTTGGGTCAAAACGGTTTCCGTGTCGGAACCGTTTTACACCGAAAAACGTGCAAGAAAACAAGTCTATAAAATATAACAAATTATATGTCCACGAAACCAGAATGACGATACGAACCCAACGGTATCTCCAGAATTGGATTCCGTTGACCCGATCTCAATTTGGTCCGTTGACCAGAACTTGGAATTCCGGTTTGCACGAAAATGCGTACCGGAGCCATTTTTCTCAAAACTCAGCAAACTACATGTCAACGAGACCAGAATGACGATATGAACTCATCGGTATATCCGGAATTGGATTCCGATGAGCCGATCTCAAGATGACCCGTTGACCCGGATATTGGTATCCGACTTGCACCGAAATGTGTGCCGGGTCCAATGTCCACCAAAACCTAGTAAATTATATGTCAACGAGTCCAGAATGACGAAACGAACTCAACGGCATATCCGGAATTGGATTTCGATGAGCCGGCGTCAAAAAGTCCCATTGACCCGAACTGTAGGACCCACTTTGCACCAAAAAATGTGCCAGGGCCCACGTCCTCCAAATCTAATAAATTTTATATGAAACATGCCAGAACGACGCCACGAGTCTAATGGTGGTGTCAGAAATGAAATCTGGAGTCCCGTGTTCAAAAATGAAATTTTACAAGTTGGAAATTACGAATTCGGACGGCCAACTTTGGCGTCGAATTCAACCAATCAAACAAGCTCACAATGAAACGAAACTGGAGGGGTAGCAAGGGGGTTATACCAGCTTCGCACAGGAACTGGTAGCACGCCAAACGGAGCAGCGGTGGAGGAGGTACAAGCTGACGAAGTTGACCCCGTGAAACTGTCCAAAATTAATACAATTTAAACGGTCAACTTGGTGGCCGGTTTTGAGGCATCAAACGATAAAATCAACGGATGAAAATTGACAGGAGTGAAGGTGGATATACCAAGATTGTGACGGAGCGAAGAAATTGCCGATCCAACGGTCGAATTCCCGGGAAAACGCGTGCAAAGTTGCTGCGACGGAGCGCCAAAATATTCTTGATTTCGCGTGCGTCACGGCGGGAATTCGTGCGAAACGCACGAATCGCCTATCCGTCGCGCGTGGCCAGCGACGGCGCGTACGCGCACGGCCAGAGCCGTTTTCGGCCGGCCCGCGGCTCACTGCTGCCGCACTGCTGTAGCAGCGCTGCGCGTGGCCTAGCCCGGCCGACGAGGGCGCGACGGCGTGCGGCCTGACGCGGCGGGGGCTGAGGGAAGATGGTGGTCACGGCGGTGATGGAGGTGGTGGTGCGGTGGTTCGGTTGTATAAGGTGGTGGTGGTAGGAAGTAGAAAGGAGGAGGCTGGTGGAGTGGGTGGCCAGGGCTGAGCTCGCCAGGGTGATGGCCGGCGGCGCTCGGCCAGGGAGGAGGTCGGGTGGCCGAGTGTGAGTGCAATGGTGGTGGTGGAGTTTTGTTGCTTTTAGTGTAATGGTGGTTGTGTTGAACATCCCAGACACTCCAAATATCAAAGGCACGGAAAAGCACATTTACAGATAAATAAACAGAATAAATTATTTATTGAGACTAAACAATCAGAAAAATAAAATAAAAAATAAAAAAATCAGCCCGAAATTCAGGGTGCTCACATCCTACCCACCTTATAAAAATTTCGTCCTCGAAATTAAAATGTTCGTACTCCTTCTAGGTCAAACCCCCACAATCAAGTCCCAGAACTTAAACAAATTATACCATCAAAAAGGACGGCATACAGGGTCATGGCACACGGTGGTAGTGAAGTCTCATCTAGGTATACTAGTCATACTAACCAAAATGGTCATCGGGTATCAAAACGCACAAGCAGTCTAGGGTGCCAAACTAGAAAAGTTACAGAAATAACAAATCATCAAACTATAAGGCAGTCTACCACCCTATGTGAAAACTGGTACTTATCATAAAAAATAAAGAAAGGTAACTACCAATTATCTATAAAGGGTTCAGAAAAATTAAAATCAAAAGTTAAAGAATGAAAGCCAATTTCATGGAAAATTCCAAACCAATACATATATTAAGAATTTAGTCTCGATACGATCTAAGTTGATCAAATTGGGAAAATCAAGATTTAGGCAATATGGAGGACATGTTCAACAAAGTCTGAGAACGAGCATACAAGGATGAAGATTCAGGTCACAATCAAATTTTATTCAATTGAGTACAACCCAAGATATAAATATAATAAGAAAGATAATCGAAGTCGATTTGGTCGTGATTAAGGAAACTAGGATTTAATGATATTGAAAAACCCTTTTTAGAGAAAACAGGAAAAGATTTCATACGAAGTCAGCAAATCATCCCTCTCTAATACTATCAGTTTATCATTTGCCAAACCATATTTTTTTCTCACAAGTCCCAATATGAAAATCAACCTTCATATGACTATCATCAAAATTTTATAACTTTCAGTCATCTAAACCTTTACCGTGATCACCATAGACAAAATTTCTAACTTCTATAACATTTTCCACGAAACATACCCCTCTTATTTAGGGGTCAACACTTATTCATTTAATCAAAATTTCCAAATTCCTTCATCTCGTTTTAATTTAGATCCGAAACCCCTAAATCCAGTTTATGAAATTCTTGAACTTGTCTAAATCGAGTCTCATATTTACTAAACTCCAATACCACTATGTCATACAAAATTTATTCTTATTTATAAATCAACCTTCATATTTTCTTTAACGTTCACCTTCAAATATTATCCTTTTGAATTCTACAATTTTCTTCCAATCATCTAAAATATTTCTATAACATAACAACGCCCAGCCTACGCCGTAGTGTCGGCGGTAGAACGCTGTCCTAGGTCTCATGCATCTAACAGTATAAGGCTAAGCAGTTTATACTCCCCGAATGGGGGTGACATAACAGAAAGTAAACTCAATCACATCTAAGGTAGAGCATAATGGAAGATAGATAAAACATGAAATCCAAAAGAGATACAGCAGATAGAAGTCTAAGTGTCTAAGATACACAACCCAGAAATACATCTCAAAACTCAAATACAGAAATACATAAATACAACTCAAGACAACTGAAAGTAAACTGAGCAAACCCTAGCTACCTATACGACCTCTACTGTGTCTCCTCTAGGCTAGCAGGAAACCTCCATGCTATCTATAAAATTTATCAACAGGTCCAGTCAGGACAGGAGCGAGCACATTACATCTCAACAGTTCATAGCAGGTTAGAAAATATAATCATGCAGTAAAGTAAGATACAGGTACTGAAAGAAATGCTGTATGTAAATAGAGAGAGCTGTAATAGAAATATCTACTATAAATAGAGACTAACAGTGGCTAGTGAGTCAGAGTACAATATAGACATGTAAATGGCATAGGAGATTCTGATAAGGCACTATGGAAGATTCTGATAAGATACTACTTGGGTATTATTCATGTCTAATTCTACTCCCCCGTACCCCCAATCAGTACACAATGATCCAACCAGGTTATGTAATGATTCCATGCAAAGGCCCCAAGGGTGATCCATGGATGTCCCATAAATAGGGATTCTAGAAGATTCTAGGATACCCAGTAAATGGAATAAGAGATTCTAGAGACTCTGTGATCATAAGAGTATATGTCACAAGTGATCAAAGAACCAGTGAAGCATAGTGATACGCCATGTAAGTGAAATGCACAGAACATGTAGTACCCGACTCCCTAAGGATAATATCTCAAGAAGGGATCCATATAGTACCAATCCGTGTGACCAACGTGACAGTACAAGTAAAGTAATTTAATGCAGGAAATAATTCTAAGCAGGATATGAAATGATCAGAGAATGTACTCGCCTGATAACCTGAACAGCTGATAAGTATAGGGGGTCCAACTGAAGCCACAGTGTCCTATTTAAAGCAACACAAGTTACAAGGTGTTCAAGTTGTAATAAATGAATCTCTACAAGCAATCTATATTATCCTAGGTTCTTCTAAGTCAAAACAACTCTAGGTTGACTCCGGCCAATAATCTAGTCAAACTAGGTCAAATGTTGACTTACAGTTGACTTTGGGTCAACTGGTCAGCTCTGGTCAAACAGGGTCAATTCTAGTCTATTTATTAAAGATATAAAGTGTACTTCGTTATTTGTACGTCGAAACTTATGACACGCAAATCGAGATAAGAGATCAACGTAAAGTTGATAATCTTATTATAGTGATCCACGTATCCATCTTGTCAATTTCAGCGATGTAAGATCACTGGAATTGACTGATCTCAGTTTTGTTGTACTAATCCCGAAATACAAACATTATAAGAATTAATTATAATAAATTATAAAAATGTTAAACTCAGAGAAATTATCAACAAACATTGTCGGATGATGAAATAAACATCGCCAACGTGTCCAGAATGGTCAAATTAGCTATGATAGCCTATCCATCGGTCCAATTTGGACACAAGGGCAAAAAGGTAATTTTGGGTCAAAACGATTTACGTGTCGGAGCCGTTTTGCACCGAAAAATGTGCAAGAAAATAAGTCTATAAAATATAACAAATTATATGTTCACGAAACCACAATGACGATACGAACCCAACGGTATCTCCAGAATTGGATTCCGTTGACCCGATCTCAATTTGGTCCGTTGACCAGAACTTGGAATTCCGGTTTGCACGAAAATGCGTGCCGGAGCCATTGTTCTCAAAACTCAGCAAACTACATGTCAACGAGTCCAGAATGATGATACGAACTCAACGGTATATCCGGAATTGGATTCCGATGAGCCGATCTCAAGATGACCCGTTGACCCGGATATTGGTATCCGACTTGCACCGAAATGTGTGCCGGGTCCAATGTCCACCAAAACCTAGTAAATTATATGTTAACGAGTCCAGAATGACGAAACGAACTCAACGGTATATCCGGAATTGGATTCCGATGAGCCGGCGTCAAAAAGTTCCGTTGACCCGGACTGTAGGACCCACTTTGCAGCAAAAAACATGCCAGGGCCCACGTCCTCTAAATCTGACAAATTTTATATAAAACATGCCACAACGACGCCACGAGTCTAATGGTGGTGTCAGAAATGACATCTGGAGTCCCGTATTCAAAAATGGAATTTTATAAGTTGAAAATTACGAATTCGGACGGCCAACTTTGGCGTCGAATTCAACCAATCAAACAAGCTCACAATGAAACGAAACTGGAGGGGTAGCAAGTGGGTTATACCAGCTTCGTACAAGAACTGGTAGTACGCCAAATGGAGCTGCGGTAGAGGAGGTACAAGCTGACGAAGTTGACCCCGTAAAACTGTCCAAAATTAATACAATTTAAACGGTCAACTTGGTGGCCGGTTTTGAGGCATCAAACGATAAAATCAACGGATAAAAATTGACAGGATGAAGGTGGATATACCGAGATTGTGACGGAGTAAAGAAATCGCCGATCCAACGGTCGGATTCCCGGAAAAATGCGTGCGAAGTCGCTGCAATGGAGCGCCAAAATGGACTTGATTTCGCGCGCGTCACGGCGGGAATTCGTGCGAAACGCACGAATCGCCTATACGTCGCGCCGGAGAAGGAACAGCGGACCCAGGGGGTCGCCGGAGTTTGCCCATCGCAGGGGGGTACGGCCACGGCGGTGCGTGGCCAGCGGCGGCGCGTACGCGCGCGGCCAGAGCCGTTTTCGGCCGGCCCGCGGCTCACTGCTGCCGCACTGCTGTAGCAGCGCTGCGCGCGGCCTAGCCCGGCCGGCGAGGGCGCAGCGGCGTGCGGCCTGACACGGCGGGGGCTGAGGGAAGAGGTGGTGGTCACGGCGGTGATGGAGGTGGTGGTGCGGTGGTTCGGTTGTATAAGGTGGTGGTAGTTGGAAGTAGAAGGAGGAGGAGGCTGGTGGAGTGGGGGGCCAGGGCTGAGCTCGCCAGGGTGATGGCCGGCGGCGCTCGGCCAGGGAGGAGGTCGGTGGTCGAGTGTGAGTGCAATGGTGGTGGTGGAGTTTTGTTGCTGTTAGTGTAATGGTGGTTGTATTTTGAATGGGAAGGAAAAAATAGTGAGAGAGAGAAAGAGATGTAATAATTGTGAGAGGGAGGAGAAAGAAAGCCAAGCCTAGATTTTAGGGCCGGCCAAGGGAGAGGCTGTGTGTGAATGTGAGGGGAATAAATGGTGATGATTGAATGAGGGAAAATCAAGGGTGGAAATTAATTAGGGGGATTGGATTTATTTTTGGGATTTAAATCAATAGAATTTACACTCAATATTTGGAATAGAAACTAGGTATTGAATATTATTTTTGGGCAAGCAAAAATGACGGCGTCATGATGGAGAGTAACATGGAGCTTGGACTGGGTTCGGTCAAACCGGGTTGGATGAAAATCGGACATTGTGCAAAAATCGAATAAAAATAGGTGTTGATGATCATGAGTAAATAAGTAGCACATGGGGATTCCAATAATTGGGACACAAGTGTCGGACGGGCAGTAGGCTCAATGTGGGCCATGTCCATAGTTGGGGTTGACAGGTTTTGGTCGACAGGGTACCCACAAATCAAGTTAGAAAATGAATGTGACACCATAGGGTGAAATAAATCGGGTCACGTGTCAGGAAAGTTGTGCGAAACAAATGGAGCACAAAATGACTGTCTGAGTGGGACACGAAGGTCAAGGGTGAAGAGAGTCTCGAGTAGATCATGCATGATGAGTTGGTTTCAAGGAAATGACTGGTCTGGTGCTCCCAATTCAAAAGTTACGGTAACGTGCTAATAATGATCAAGGAAAAGAGTGGGAAAATTAATTAATAATCAAATGGTCTAAATCGACCCAAAGTTGTGCGAAGCAAAAGAGTACAAGGGAACAAGTTTGGATGGGACACTATATACCGTCATGATGGCAATCATGTCCACTACAAAACTCATGAAGATTTTCAGAGTTGAACATCCCTGACACTCCAAATATCAAAGGCACGGAAAAGCACATTTACAGATAAATAAACAGAATAAATTATTTATTGAGGCTAAAAATCAGAAAAATAAAATAAAAAATAAAAAAATCAGCCCAAAATTCAGGGTACTCACATCCTACCCACATTATAAAAATTTCGTCCTCGAAATTAAAATATTCGCACTCCTTCTAGGTCAAACCACCACAATCAAGTCCCAGAACTTAAACAAATCATACCATCAAAAAGGACGGCATACAGGGTCATGGCACACGGTGGTAGTGAAGTCTCATCTAGGTATACTAGTCATACTAACCAAAATGGTCATCGGGTATCAAACACACAAGCAGTCTAGGGTGCCAAACTAGAAAAGTTACAGAAATAACAAATCATCAAAACTATAAGGCAGTCTACCACCCTATGTGAAAACTGGTACTTATCATAAAAAATAAAGAAAGGTACTACCATTATCTATAAAGGGTTCAGAAAAATCAAAATCAAAAGTTAAAGAATGAAAGCCAATTTATGGAAAATTCCAATCGCAATACATATATTAAGAATATTTAGTCTCGATACGATCTAAGTTGATCAAATTGGGGAAATCAAGATTTAGGCAATATGGAGGACATGTTCAACAAAGTCTGAGAACGAGCATACAAGGATGGAGATTCAGGTCACAATCAAATTTTATTCAATTGAGTACAACCCAAGATATAAATATGATAAGAAAAGATAATCGAAGTCGATTTGGTCGTGATTAAGGAAACTAGGATTTAATGATATTGAAAAACCCTTTTTAGAGAAAACAGGAAAAGATTTCATACGAAGTCAGCAAATCATCCCTCTAATACTATCAGTTTATCATTTGCCAAACCATATTTTTTTCTCACAAGTCCCAATATGAAAATCAACCTTCATATGACTATCATCGAAATTTTATAACCTTCAGTCATCTAAACCTTTACCGTGATCACCATATACAAAATTTCTAACTTCTATAACATTTTCCATGAAACATACCCCTCTTATTTAGGGGTCAACACTTATTCATTTAATCAAAATTTCCAAATTCCTTCACCTCGTTTTAATTTAGATCCGAAACCCCTAAATCCAGTTTGAAATTCTTGAACTTGTCTAAATCGAGTCTCATATTTACTAAACTCCAAACCACTATGTCACACAAAATTATTTATTCTTATTTATAAATCAACCTTCATATTTTCTTCAACGTTCACCTTCAAATATTATCCTTTTGAATTCTACAATTTTCTCCCAATCATCTAAAATAATTTCTATAACGTAAAATCCTTGTGTTCTCTCTGTCTCTAGTCACCCTCTTACAATATCTAGTTCAATTTCACATAATCATTGAATACAATAAAATTCTTCCTTTTTTTTTTCTAAATTTCTACATAGCCTCAGAGTAAAAGTTTTCCAGAATCAATAACCAAGATTTTCTAAGTTCTCAAAACTAGGTTGACCTTGAACATCCTCATTAGTTTTGAAATACATCCATGAATTATTCATAACCAACTTTCTGTGATTGTTTCTAAATTGATAACATTTATCCCTCGATTTCATTTTAAACCTTTACCACATCTCTATTTCAAATTTTTCATATTTGACATCCAACATTCTAATTCCTATAAAATTATCATATGATAACCAATTACATCATTTTTGACCTAGATGTTTCACGTCACTTCCTCAACATTTCTCAGATAAAAATGATATAAAGATTCAGGGGTTCAAGTACAGCTGACAGAATGTGATACGAGACAGAATTGATATAATCAGGACAGGTATATAAGACAAGGAATGATGGTAATAAAAATATTGGCAGGAAAAGAATGATAATAGAATCTGTTCTGCTTATCTGTTTAAAAGAGGAACCCATTTTTTTTGAAACCAGAATTATAATATCAAATCCAAAATAAGGTCTAGCAAAATCATTGATTCATTCTATTAAGAAGAAATTCGTAAGAAGTTACACAAAGGTCTATAAAACAGCTAAAGCTACTCCTAAGTTAAATAATGAGAAGCAAACAAAACAACAAGTAATAATTCCTTTTTTTTAAAGACTGAAACAAAAGTAGAGAAAACATGTTCAATATTTAAGGTACAATATGATGATTATATGCATCTATCCAAATTATGGTACTCTAAATCCTCGTCATACTAGTAAGCAAGGCTACGATAATCACAAAGTCCTCGACTTAGGCACATACCTCTAGAATCGTGGTATTTAACATTTTCGCGGTGCCGCTAGCTTGGCTGTAAAAACCTTAAATTCCCATACCCGAGAAATATATCCAAAATCAGACTATATGTCCTCACTATGCTGGCTAATGTGACTATAGAAGACTAGATTTCGAGACTCAGATGACCTAGCCCATATATTTCATCTTGACAAAAATAAAATTAAATCAACAATGAATACCCAAAAATCAAATTTATCAACGAACCTCAAGATTCAAAAATGAACAAAAATCCTTCAAATCATATAAATACAAACTCAGATGCTACAGCTAACATCAAGATTCAAAATTCAACAATCTTTCATCAAAATCAATAATACAAACTCAAATTCAACAATAATCTATCAAAATCAAATTTAACAACAGAAAGTAAAGATAATCAAATCAAGGGAAAAAGAGTTTTCAAATCGAAGTTTAAATAAGATTCTCAAGGGTCGTCCCAGGAATCTCTCAAGGGATCCTAACTGTGATTGAGTACCTTCAAAATATATCCTAATCCTACTACAGGCTGTAGTGGTACTCTATTCGAATACCACTATACTTCTAGTCTCGACCTGCATGGGCCACCACTAAAAACGTGTCACGATCCGCACCCTAGAGTTAGCGCACGAGAACGTAACAACGCCCAGCCTACGTCCTAGTGTCGGCGATAGAACGCAGTCCTAGGTCTCATGCATCTAACAGTATAAGGCTAAGCAGTTTATACTCCCCGAATGGGGGTGACATAGCAGAAAGTAAACTCAATCACATCTAAGGTAGAGTATAATGAAAGAATATAAAATATGAAATCCAAAAAAGATACAGCAGATAGAAGTCTAAGTGTCTAAGATACACAACCCAGAAATACATCTCAAAACTCAAATACAGAAATCCATAAATACAACTCAGACAACTGAAAGTAAACTGAGCAAAACCCTAGCTACATATACAACCTCTACTGTGTCTCCTCTAGGCTAGCGGCAACCTCCATGCTATCTATAAAATTTATCAACAGGTCCAGTCAGGACAGGAGCGAGCATATTACATCTCAACAGTTCATAGCAGGTTAGAAAATATATCATGCAGTAAAGTAAGATATAAGTACTGAAAGAAATGCTGTATGTAAACAGAGAGAGAGCTGTAATAGAAATATCTACTATAAATAGAGACTAACAGTGGCTAGTGAGTCAGAGTACAATATAGACATGTAAATGGCATTGGAGATTCTGATAAGACACTATGGAAGAGATTCTGATAAGATACTACTTGGGTATTATTCACATGTCTACTTCTACTCCTCCGTACCCCCAATCAATACACAAGGATCCAACCAGGTTATGTTGATTCCATGCAAAGGCCCCCGAAGGGTGATACATGGATGTCCCATAAATGGGGATTCTAGGAGATTCTAGGATACCCAGTAATGGGATAAGATTCTAGGAGACTCTGTGATCATAAGAGTATATGTCACAATGATCAAAGAACCAGTGAAGCATAGTGATACGCCATATAAGTGAAACGCACAGAACATGTAGTACCCGATGCTCTCTAAGGATAACATCTCAAGAAGGGATCCATATAGTACCAATCCGTGTGACCAACGTGACAGTACAAGTAAAGTAATTTAATGCAAGAAATAATTCTACCAGGATATGAAATAATCAAGAATGTACTCGCCTGATAACCTGAACATCTGATAAGTATATGGGGTCCAACTGAAACCACAGAGTCCTATTTAAAGCAACACAGGTTACAAGGTGTTCAAGTTGTAATAAATAATCTCTACAAGCAATCTATATTATCCTAGGTTCTTCTAAGTCAAAACAACTCTAGGTTGACTCCGGCCAATAATCTAGTCAAACTAGGTCAAGTGTTGACTTACAGTTGACTTTGGGTCAACTGGTCAACTCTGGTCAAACAGGGTCAATTCTAGTCTAATTTTTAAAGATATAAAGTATACTTCGTTATTTGTACGTCGAAACTTACGACACGTAAATCGAGAAAAAAAGATCAACGATAAAGTTGATATCTATTATAGTGATTCACATGTCCATCTTGTCAATTTCAGCGATGTAAGATCACTGGAATTGACTGATCTCAGTTTTATTGTACTAATCCCGAATACGAACATTATAAGAATTAATTTTTAATAAATTATAAAAAGGTTAAACTCAGAGAAATTATCAACAAATATTGTCGGACGATGAAATAAACATCGCCAACGTGTCCAGAATGGTCAAATTAGCTAGGATAGCCTACCCATCGGTCCAATTTGGACACAAGGGCAAAAAGGTAATTTCGGGTCAAAACGGTGTCCGTGTCGGAGCCATTTTGCACCAAAAAATGTGCAAGAAAACAAGTCTATAAAATATAACAAATTATATGTCCATAAAACCAGAATGACGATACAAATCCAACGGTATCTCCAGAATTGGATTCCGTTGACCCGATCTCAATTTGGTCCGTTGACCAGAACTTGGAATTCCGTTTGCACGAAAATGCGTGTCGGAGCCATTGTTCTCAAAACTCAGCAAACTACATGTCAACGAGTCCAGAATGACGATACGAACTCAATGGTATATTCGAAATTGGATTCCGATGAGCCGATCTCAAGATGACCCGTTGACCCGGATATTGGTATCCGACTTGCACCGAAATGTGTGTCGGGTCCAATGTCTACCAAAACCTAGCAAATTATATGTCAACGAGTCCAGAATGACGATACGAACTCAACTGTATATCCGGAATTGGATTCCGATGAGCCGGCATCAAAAAGTTCCGTTGACCCGGACTGTGGGACCCACTTTGTACCAAAAAAACGTGCCAGGGCCCACGTCCTCCAAATCTAACAAATTTTATATGAAAACATGCCAGAACGATGCCACGAGTCTAATGGTGGTGTCAGAAATGAAATTTGGAGTCCCGTATTCAAAAATGGAATTTTACAAGTTGGAAATTACGAATTCGGACGGCCAACTTTGGCGTCGAATTCAACCAATCAAACAAGCTCACAATGAAACAAAACTGGAGGGGTAGCAAGAGGGTTATACCAGCTTCGTATAGGAACTAGTTGCATGCCAAACGGAGCTACGGTAAAGGAGGTACAAGCTGACAAAGTTGACCCCATGAAACTGTCCAAAATTAATACAATTTAAACGGTCAACTTGGTGGCCGGTTTTGAGGCATCAAACGATAAAATCAACGGATGAAAATTGACAGGAGTGAAGGTAGATATACCAAGATTGTGATGGAGCAAAGAAATCACCGATCCAAAGGTCGAATTCTCGGGAAATCATGCACGAAGTCGCTGCGACGGAGCGCCAAAATGGACTTGATTTCGCGCGCGTCACGGCGGGAATTCGCACGAAACGCACGAATCGCCTATACGTCGTGCCGGAGAAGGAGCAGCGGACCCAGGAGGGTCGTCAGAGTTCGCCCATTGTAGGGGGCACGGCCACGGCGGCGCGTGGCCGGCGTCGACGCGTACGCGCGTGCTAGAGCCGTTTTCGGCCGGCCCGCGGCTCACTGCTGCCGCACTGCTGTAGCAGCGCTACGCACGGCCTAGCCCGGCCGACGAGGGCGCGACGGCATGCGGCCTGATGCGGCGGAGGCTGAGGGAAGAGGTGGTGGTCACGGCGGTGATGGAGGTAGTGGTGGTTGGAAGTAGAAGGAGGAGGAGGCTGGTGGAGTGGGTGGCCAGGGCTGAGCTCGTCGGGGTGATGGCCGGCGGCACTCAGCCAGGGAGGAGGTCGGTTAGCCGAGTGTGAGTGCAATGGTGGTGGTGAAGTTTTGTTGCTGTTAGTGTAATGGTGGTTGTGTTTTGAATGGGAAGAAAAGAATAGTGAGAGAGAGAAAGAGATGTAATAATTGTGAGAGAGGGAGGAGAGAAAGCTAAGCCTAGATTTTAGGGCCGGCCAAGGGAGAGGCTGTGTGTGAATGTGAGGGGAATAAATGGTGATGATTGAATGAGGGAAAGTCAAGGGTGGAAATTAATTAGGGGGATTGGATTTATTTTTGGGATTTAAATCAATGGAATTTACACTCAATATTTGGAATAGAAACTAGGTATTGAATATTATTTTTGGGCAAGCAAAAATGAGGGCGTCATGATGGAGAGTAACATGGAGCTTGGACTGGGTTCGGTCAAACCGGGTTGGATGAAAATCGGACATTGTATAAAAATCGAATAAAAATTGGTGTTGATGATCATGAGTAAATAAATAGCACATAGGGATTCCAATAAATGGGACACAAGTGTCAGACGGGTAGTAGGCTCAATGTGGGCCATGTCCATAGTTGGGGCTGACAGGTTTTGGTCGACATGGTACCCACAAATCAAGTTGGATAATAAATGTGACACCGTGGGGTAAAATAAAATCGGGTCACGTGTCAGAAAAGTTGTACGAAGCAAATAGAGCACAAATGACGTGTCTGAGTGGGACACGAAGGTCAAGGATGAAGAGTGTCTCGAGTAGATCATGCATGATGAGTTGGTTTCAAGGAAATGACTGGTCTGTTGCTCTTAAATCAAAAGTCACGGTAACGTGCTAATAATGATCAAGGAAAAGAGTGGAAAAATTAATTAATAATCAAATGGTCTAAATCGACCCGAAGTTGTGCGAAGCAAAAAGAGTACAAGGGAACAAGTTTGGATGGGACACTATATACCGTCATGAAGGCAATCATGTCCACTACAAAACTCATGAAAAAGATTTCCAGAGTTGAACATCCCTGACACTCCAAATATCAAAGGCACGAAAAAGCACATTTACAGATAAATAAACAGAATAAATTATTTATTGAGACTAAACAATCAGAAATAAAATAAAAAAAAAAAATCAGCCCGAAATTCAGGGTGCTCACACCATGGAAGTCCTTTAATCTGAACCGCATGGAGGGTGGCCTTATCTGAACCGCATGGAAGTCCTTTAAGGGTGGCCTTATCTGAACCACATAAGTGCGACCTCGTGTCAGAGTCGTATAAGGGTTGCCTTATCTGAACCGCATGGAAGTCCTTTAATCTGAACCGCATGGAGGTCCTTACAATTGAGCCGCATGGATGACTGTCATAGTTGAGCCGCATGAGTACGGCCTCGTGTTAGAGCCGCATAAGGGTGGCCTTATCTGAACCGCATGAAGGTCATTACAACTGAGCCGTATGGACGTCCTTACCACTGAGCCGCATGGAAATCCTTTAATCTGAACCGCATAAAGATCCTTACAACTGAGCCGCATGGACGTCCTTACAACTGAGCCGCATGGAGGTCCTTACCACGGAGCCGCATGGACGTCCTTACCATTGAGCCGCATGGACGTCCTTACAACTGAGCCGCATGGAAGTCTTTGTAATTGAGCCGCATGTGGGTCCTTGCAACTAAGCCGCATGGAAGTCTTTGCAACTGAGCCGCAAGGAAGTCTTTGCAACTGAGCCGCATGGAGGTCCTTACAACTGAGCCGCATGGACGTCCTTACAACTGAGCCGCATAAAGAGCTTTAGAAATGGGTAGATCATGCCAGCTATAATGATTTTTTTGTCTCTCTAGGAGCACGTTAAGAGTCATCATTTCACCTTTATGTTAGAGACGTCAATCTGTTGTGTCAGGGCTACTGCATTGCGTCAGAGCATTAAATGAGCCAGCTGCACATAATAATGATGGCTAGCTGTGGATACTTGCTTTTGAACTGCCCACGGCCACATGGCTTTTTTGAGCCGCATAGAGCTCTCGGGGACTTCTGAGCTGCATGAAGCTCTAAGGGACTTATGAGCCGCATGAAGCTCTAACGAATTTGTGAGCCGCATGAAGCTCTAAATGATTTTCTGAACCGCATGAGACTCCCACTGCTTTGAGCCGCATGAATTTTACTTATTTTTTTCCATGCTTCTACAAGACCCCCTTTAAAGATTTCAATTGGCAAAAATTGAAATACTTTGAATAAGAAGCCTGGCTATGTCCACATAAGATCTCTGCACCGCATAGACTCCTCTGGCCGCATAGAATGTTCTGGTCGCCTGGATGTTCTGGCCGCATAGACTACTCTTTGCCATGTAGGCATCTCATTTATTTGCCTGTGATTTGCTTTGATTTAAAGCTATCTTTTGGGATAGGATCCCAAGAGTCAGTTTTAAATATTTAGATTTGCCTTAATGATTAGGATTTAATCTTTTCGCATGCAGGGGTTAGAAATCCAAGAGTCGGCTTTGTTTCTAGGCGGCGAATCATGCGAAGCGTCCCTTGATCCGCATGTCCCCCATCAGCCTATGAATATGGGTTCTTTGGGAGAGAGAGACTCTTTACTTTCTTTTTCTCTTCAACTTTTTTTGCCCTAGTTGTCGTCGTCTTCTCTCTCGATCACCGATCAACAATGTCCCCCAAAGCTTCCTCTAGTGCTGCAGTGAAGGATAAGAGAGCGGCTTCTTCATCGACTGATGTGCCCACAGTTCATCATGATGTCCACCCCGCCATTGATGGTAAGGATTATGTGGAAGACCATATGCTTCAAATCCTAACAAAATGGCTCTGTTGCATGTTTCATGCACAACTTCCTCCTTAGCATTTAATGTGTCCTTCGTCTTCATTGAACTGCCCAAGTTTAGAACGATGAAGCCGCATATGTTGTATGGGCCGCATGAACTTCTCATGTCCGAGTCGCATGGGGTATGCCCCTTGTTTGAGCCGCATGAGAAATGACTGAGCCGCATAAGCACCTTTAAAACTGAACCGCGTGAAGTCCCGCTGAACAGAACCGCATGAGCTCCTGATGAACTGGGCCGCATAAGCACCTTTAAAACTGAACCGCATGAAGTCCCACTGAACAAGACCGTATGAGCTTCTGATGAACCGGGCCGCATAAGCTCCAACAGATCAGAGCCGCATAAGCTTATCTGAACTGGGCCGCATAAGCCCCATTGAACAGAACTGCATTTCTTTTAGAACTAAGCTGCATAAAGTCCCCTTTAAAACCTGGATCGTATAAGCTCATCTGAACTTGACTGCATGAGACCCTGCTAAACAAAGCCGCATAAAGTCCCTTGAATAGAACCGTATATGAACCCATTAAAGTAGAGCCGCATGAACTCCGTTAAAACTGAGCCGCATAAGGACCCCTCAAAACAGAGCCGCATGAACTCCGTTAAAACTGAGCCGCATAAGGACCCGTCCAAATATAGCCGTATGAACTCTGTTAAAACTGAGCCGCATAAGGACCCCTCAAAACAGAGCCGCATGAACTCCGTTAAATCTGAGCCGCATAAGGACCCGTCCAAACAGAGCCGCATAAACTCTGTAAAAACTGAGCCACATAAGGACCCATCTAAACAGAGCCGCATGAACTCTTTTTAAATGTTTTCTGGTCCTCTCCTGACTTTGTTTCCTTTCTGCTTCTTTCAGTGAACTTGCCAGTTAATGCTGTGGGAGAACCTCTGGTGGGTCGCGCCCAATCTGCTGTGGGCTATAGGTATGACCACATAGTCGAGTATGTGGTGAACCAGTTTCCAAAAGACGAACTTTTAGAGAGGTTGGATGACATAAAAGAGCAGTCCTTCTTCTTTATTTCAGGGATGATGAACTCAGGGCTGCTGGAGGGCAAACACTTGAAGCCTGCATTCCTCTTCGGGGACGCCCTGACTGTAAAGAACTTCCAAGTTCTGGATGTATCTGAGAGCTAGGATTTTATCTCTGATGGGATGGCGATCCATATTCCTCTGATGGAGCGTCACTTCCCACTGTCATGGTTCAACATGTTGCCCATGACCAGGAAGATGGAGGATTCCTTGACTCCAACCCGGAGCGGGATGATTGTGGGCAAAATTCACTACAATAATAACATGCAGTCGGCGTACACGGGCAGGGTACCAGTCAGCCAATACGTGATGGGGTTGGCCCCAGGCAGTTTCTTGAATGTGCAGGGTCCCAATTTCAAGTTCTCTGAAGTTGACACTTTCATTAACCAACTTACTCGGAAAGGGTCCTATCCTGTTGGCCGGTTGTCACTGCCGAGTTGGATACACCCTCCCCTTCATGGACCAACCTGTCTACATGGATCCCACGAAAGTACGAGACTCTCCTGCACGAGATTGGACTATACCATGCCATTCGGGGCACCAGCTATGGCTTGCCCATAAATAAGAAATTGTTCATGGCTTTGCTAGAAATGTACAACTGCCCTACGGGGACTTTCTTCACACCCGTGGGGGAGATGGGGCTTGCTCTACATGAGATGCATGCAGTCTCCAAGCTACCTTGGGGAGACAAAGTTTTTGAATTGTATACTCCGACGAACGAAGAGTTCGAGAATCTGGAGCGACTGTTCCCGGGCTTCGTCGATGTCTACCAGGAACTACTGTGTCAACACAGTACATGTCACCAAATATCCATCAAGAAGGACGGCAGCTCGAAGGGGAACCTTTTCCATACTTCGTCCTGGCTCACCTACCTTTTTATGCTAGGTACCTCAGGCCGGGTTTCTCACCGCAGTCCTCAAACCCACTAGGAAATACAGAGCCAAATGTCGACGGCCAAGAGATCGAGGGCCACAAGAGACAGATTTGGGAGTAAAATTGACTCCTTTAGCTATTTTACCAGGATGCCCAGCCGATGTATGAGAAGGCTCTCCTGGCGGGATTCCTGATGGTATGGCTGCAAAATTATATGGTCTCAGGAGGGGCTGGTTCCATTGAGAGACTCAGCCATATTTTTATCCTTCCTACTGTGAAGCTGGTCTTCGGAGTCAGGCTAGCTCTACTCCCGGCCAGTGTGTGCAGTATACACCGTGGCATTCGCACTTTTACGTCCAAGGTCATCGCCCGTGACACGACAAAGGACTTTGAATGTGTTGAACTGCCATACCACTATCTGATGGGGTAGTTGCTGATGCATGCCGGTCTTTAATGAGGCCTGGCCCCGAAGATGAAGTAACTGCAGATGACATCTTCATCTTCCAATATCGTCGCATGCCTTGGGATTGCGAGACTATGTGCGCTTGTAGGATGGCGCTGTCAAGAGTGGACAGATACAATTTTTTCATATCTGTTCCTCGATTTACTGCTGAGGAAATAAGGGCTGTACATCTAGATGGTATTGGGCCTCCCCACTTCTTAGATGGCAAAATGCTCTTTTCGTTGCATAACATTTGCCCTTCCTATCTGGTATACCGCAATCGCAACGCTGTCTACTTGGAGCCTTACTTGCCCAGTAGGTTCGCCCGACAGTTTGGGTATAGCCAGCTTTTCCTCGACAGTCCCAGCTCTTGCCTGGGTTTTGAAGTCACCGTCGTCGATGGCATCAGGACCTGGCATTATTATCATACGGTTCACACCCGTACTAGCTTCTCTGCTCCTGATACTGAGGATTCAGGAGAGATCTTGTATCTGGCGACTCTCTACCACGTCATGGCGAACAAGCCTCCTGTTGGCTTTGACCCGAGTACCAGCTTCATTGTTGGTACCGGCTTGGAGGTGAAACCCAAGGGGTCTAAGGCGAGGAAGAGGAGGGAGAACATGGTCGATGTGCCGGGATTAACACTCTTCCTCCTACAGATAACACTCTCCCTCCTATAGATGTGGTGGTGGTGGATCAACCGCCTGTTGAGCCGAGCCCTTCCCGAAAGCGAAGCAGGCCTGAGTCTGCTGGTGGTAGCAGAACCTACTCCGTGAAACGGGCTGCGGTTAAGCCTCGCCGGCTGCTCATTAAGGAGAGAGGCGAGGATATGGGCGCCATTTCGGAGGTGAATTGAATTACAACCCTCTCTTTCTTTGGCTTTTTCTTAACTATGTTCTAATCATTTTTCTTTTCTCTGTAGGCGTCCGAAGAGTCAGACTCTCGAGAGCCAGCCGCTGTTTCTGAAGTCGACCCGACCCTGACCACTTTGATTAGTGATATGTGTGCCGAGATTATTTCTGCCGGGGTTCTTTACGCAACTGAGGGGTCTCACGTTGCTGAGGTCTCGACCCAGGGCGACATGGGCTCCGCTGAACTCGTCCCCGAGACTGCTGAACTTCAGCAAGGTAACGCTGATCCAGTTGTATCTCCTTCTAGGGCAGTTGGGACAGAGGAACCAGCTGAATTTGGCTCAGGTGTCACCGATGAAGAGGTTACGACGACTGTAAGTGAACCTCAGCCTCCGCAATTCTTTTCTGGTAAGATAAGCCAAGTCTTGACTAGTGAGGAGGCTCATTCACTCTTTCATCACATCCTCTGGATTAAGCTGACTGATGGTTGCTCTTGACATACAGGTTTTGCTCCTTCACTACCAATGACGGACATTGTCAGGGTAGAGCTCGTCAGAGAGAATCTGGTGGAAGAGAGCGTGCCTCCTCCCCCTCCGACTTATATTGAGGGACCTTCCGCTGAATCAAGTTCGGGAGGACAAGCGGCAGAACGGCCGGAGAAGGGAGAACTAGTCCCTACACCACATCTGTTCATGTGGTTCCAGAGATCGACCTCCCTTCCCTTCCGAGCCTCCGGATTCTTCGGGCTGCAGAAGAAGAATTGGCCGTTATTCAAGCGTCCTTTCGCTCGAAATTTGTTTCACTCGTGGTAGGAGCATCAAGTTCCGTTGCATCTTCTTCGACTCTGCCAGCCACTCTCCCTTTGACGTCGTCTTCTTCGGAAGTTCTGGATGAATCGTCAAGGGATGTGGTTGACAGTTTCTACCGTCACCTGAGGCAAGGAGTCGAAGCTGCTGTAGAAAGGGGGATCTCTTTTGCCCTGGCCCGTCAATGTGCTCGTGGCCAGATCGAAATTCTTAGAACCCTTTCCGGTGGAGCGGGGATAGTGGAGCTACTGGAACCCAAATTGTTGGAAGCTGATCAGCTGGTGGCTCAGTATCAGGGACTACGGTAAGTTGATCTATCATCAGCAATAGATCAGGAGCGTGCCTTCCTCATCACTGTCGTAGAGAAGGTACGGACCGCACGAGATACGTCTAAGCCGATTATCATAAAGGACCTCGATAATCTGTCTATTCAGTACGATCAGCTGAGCCGTAGGAGCGAGGATTGCATTGCTTGGGTGGCGGCCGCCTCTCGCGAAATAATCGATACGAGGGAGCAGATCCTCGAGCTCCCGAGAAAGCTGGCCTTCTTGGAATCTGAGCTCGAGGCCTCCCGTACGGGTAAAGAGCTAATCGTTTAGGAGGCCGAAAAGGTCACCCGAGCTTCTGCTGGCCTGGAGCGTGCTCTGAAGAGACTCGAAGATGGATGGCAGGCCCACGCGCATCTGGAGGATGCAGAACGGCTGACTCAGGAGGCCGAGCGCCGGGCCAAGCTACAATTTGAGCGGTCGACCGCCGTGCTGAGGGATCGACTCAGAGAATTATGTATAGCCGAACCATAGTCGGCCTTTTTTCTCTCTCTTTGTTATTTTCCTTTGTTTTGATAGGGACATGGTCCCCGAATATGTAGTACTTTCGCTTTTCAATAAATGACTATGTTTTCATCATCCGTCATCTGTTGTGCTTGTACTGTATCTTTGGTATTTGTAATATTTGTCCTACTGGGGGATTATTTGTGGACCTATTACCCTTGGCATACCTTGGTTTTAGGTACGGATAATAAGTTTGATTAGGGATACCTAGAACGATTCCATGGTAAGGTGACCATGGAAGTTCTTGGTATCGAGCGAAAGAGTGCCATGGGGCAGCTGGACCCCAGAGGCATGATGAGAAAGGAGCTGTATGTACTAGAGGACTTAGTACAAGAGTTGTGGTCACAGAGGACATTTGTGGTCAACAGAGGACATTTGTGGTCAACTGAGGATATTTGTGGTCAACTGAAGACATTTGTGGTCAACATAGGACATTTGTGGTCAATAGAGGACATTTGTAGACCTATTATCCTTGGCATACCCTGGTTTTGGGTACGGATAATAAGTCGAGAGAGAACCAACATACTTACTCAGAGGTAATAAGGACGTGGTAAATATGAGGGTTTCTTTGATGGAATCTTCCTACTCAGAGGTAATAAGGACGTGGCAGGAGTGGACACCATGAACGGTACATAGAACAACTCAGAGGTAATATGGACGTGGAAGTTCTTCGTGAGGGATGGTTTGTTTTTGATGGAAGTGAAACAACACAAAGGTGACATCGACGTGGTTGTTTTGGGAAATTTGTGGATCTGTTATCCTTTTTACGCACTGAAGGTGCGGGTAATAGATCATGAGGAAGATACTCTTTTAGGAAGAAAGTTCAGAGGTATGATCATACATGACTTACTACCCAAAAGATGCGATATAGATTCATCTGGAGTAACCAGAGCGTAAGTTCAGCGGTACCAGAGGGTACGTAACTCAACAATCTTGGAGATTTGGAGTCAGAGTGTAAGTTCAGCGGTACCAGAGGGTA
Source organism: Iris pallida (assembly GCA_029216955.1). NCBI lineage: Eukaryota > Viridiplantae > Streptophyta > Magnoliopsida > Asparagales > Iridaceae > Iris > Iris pallida. The sequence continues at coordinate 57,968 of JANAVB010007300.1, forward strand.
CATAACTCAACAATCTGGGAGATTTGGAGTCAGAATGTAAGTTCAGCGATACCAGAGGGTACATAACTCAACAATCGAGAAGATTTGGAGTCAGAATGTAAGTTCAGCGGTACCAGAGGGTACATAATTCAACAACCTGGAAGATTTGGAGGATGTCGATTCAGACATAATACTTCTTCAGGAACTTGCCGTTGATGGGAAACATGAGCAAGTTTCTATTTTATTTTGTGAGACGGTAAGCACCATTAGAGAATACAGCCTCGATGACAAATGGGCCTTCCCACTTTGGTTAGAATTTGCCGACAGTTTTGTGAGTCATAACCATCGGCCTTCGAATAGCCAGAACGACATCGCCCACTTGGAATGTTCTGAGTTTAACCTTCTTGTTGAAAGCTCCCGAGATGCGTGCTTGATACAGCTCGATTCGTTATTGAGATAGCAGACGCTTCTTATCTAAAGCCTCCAACTCTTGTAACCGGCGATGGTGATTATCATCCATTGTCAATCGATAGGTAAGGACAACGCGGAGTAAGAGGATTTGAGTCTCCAATAGGAGAACTGCCTCACTCCCGTATACTAAGGAGAATGGTGTCTTCCCAGTGGCCGTCCGGACTGTAGTACGGTATGCCCATAAGCATTCGCCAAGCTTCTCTTTCCAGTCGTATTTTTTGGAAGATACGAACTTTTTGAGTAGCTTGATTATAGTTTTATTGAATGCTTCTGCCAACCCATTTGCTGTCGGATTGTACGGCATTGAAGTAATATTCTGGATTCGGTGTTTGTCGCAGAACCGATAGAAGGCGTGGCTTGCGAACTACAGACCGTTGTCGTGGATGATCTTTCGGGGCAGTCCAAAGCGATGCGTGATGCTTGAGAAAGCTGATCACGTTTGAAGTCTTCACTTCTGCCAACGGAATAGCCTCCGTCCATTTGGAGAAGTAATCTGTGATTGCAAGTATGAAGCGATGTCCTCGGGACGAAGGCGGAGTGATCGGAGCATTGATGTCCATTCCCCCTTTGAATAGCCAGGTTGCTACCATCGGATGTAGAAACTCGGATGGCTGGTGGATGAAATTTACGTGGACTTGACAGGCTTTGCACTTGCTTGCATAGTCTATCACATCTGTAACCATTGTGGGCCAGTAATAGCCCATTCAGCGAAGGCGATCTTACAATTTCGGGCTAGGCTGATGGGCCCCACAGACGCCGTCGTGAGCTTCACGTACGGCTTCTTTGGCTTCTGTGTTTGACATACATCGAAGCAGTAATCCGTCGTATGATCATCGATACAGCATTTTTGTCTCCGCATCATAGAAGAATCTGAGGGAACGTCTTCTGATGGAAGTAGCTTCTTTTAGATTTTTCGACAAGATGCCGTAGACTACAAAGTCAATGAATGGCTGTCTCCAGTCTGGTGCTTCATCGACTGTCAGAGCGGAGTAACTCTCAACACATTGAACATTGTTCTTGGGACAGACCAATTCACGGCCTATTAGTTCAACCAAGTGGTGAGCATGACTCGGAACCGCTAAGGAAGCGGTAAAGCCTGCCAGGGCATCAGCTTCAATATTTTGGAGCCTAAGAACGTGTTCTATGAAGAACCATTCCAGGGACGAGATGGTGTTAATCGCTATTTGGTGATAGGGGATCATGTCTTCATGACGAACTTCATATGAACCCCGAATATGATTGACGATTAACTGTGAATTGCCGTATGCTTTAAGATACTCTACCCCCAGCTCCTTTGCAAGTCGGAGGCCAATGACCAAAGCGTTGTACTCGACCACGTTGTTTGAACAGGGCTCCGTAAGGGAGTAAGCCCGATTGATCACCAATCCGGAGGGAGAAATCAGCACCACTCCGACTCCAGCGACGATGTTACCCTTGGGCCCAGTTTTGGAAGTGCCATCGAAGAACATTCGCCATACGGTATCATGAGAGGCCACGTTTGAATGGGCGACCTCATCTGGAATCTCTTCGTCTATTCTGGTTGACTCTGAACCCGGATGAGCTGCTAAAAAGTCTGCTAGAGCTTGACCTTTAACAGCCTTCTACGGGACGAAAATCATATGGTAGGGAGACAATAATATCGCCCAGGTAGCGAGGTGAGAGCTGAGTGCACCTGGCTTGGTCATGAGGACCCTGAGGGGGTTAACTCTTGATACGACATGGATGGTTTGTCCCGTGACGTAATGTCGCGCCTTCTGAATGGCGAACACCAGGGCAAAGCACTCCTTCTCCACGACAGTGTATCGATGCTCAGTCCCCATCATCATTCGGTTGAGTTAATATATATCTTGCTCATGGCCTGCATCATTATTTTGTGCTAGTAGAGCACCGAGAGACTGCTCCATAGCTCGTACATAGAGCAAGAATGGCTTTCCAGCAACTGGGGCAACCAGGACTGGAGGGTTCGACAGGTATTCTTTAATGTTGTCGAAGGTGTGCTGGCATTCTTCATCCCATACGAAGGAGACGCCTTTCTTCATGAGGTGCGTGAAGGGTTGACATCGTCCGGAAGTTAGAGATAAATCCTGATATAAGCTAGCCTCCCTTGAAGGCCTCGGAGTTCAAGAAGATTTCTTGGAGGACCCATCTCCATAATTGCCTTCGCCTTCTCAGGGTCGACATGGATACCCTGGAAGGTAACGATGAAACCCAAGAACTTCCCGCTGGATACGCCTATCGTGGGATTCATCTTAAAATTGTGCGCCCGTATCAGGTCGAATACTGTCTTCAGATCATACAGAGGATCTTCTTTAGAACGGATCTTGATGGCAATGTCGTCGACATAACACTCCACTGTCTTGTATAAATGATCTCTGAAGATGATGCTCATGGCTCGTTGATAGGTGGCACCAGCATTCTTTAAACCAAATGGCATGACTGTGTAGCAGTATGTGCCAATCGGTGTTTGGAATGATGTATGCTTTTCGTCGTCAGGGAACATCTTGATTTAATTGCACCCTGAGAAGCCATCCATGAATGACATGCGCTCGAAGTCGCAGGTGTTGTCAATCATTTTATCTGTAACAGGGAGGGAAAACTCATCCTTAGGACACGTTATTTCAGATTTCGGAAGTCAATACAGATTCGGATCTTCCTATTCTTCTTGAGGACTGGTACTATATTGGCTACCCAGTCTAGATGTTGTTCCTCGTGAATGAATCCCCTGGCTATCAGTTTGTTAACCTCGGCCTCGATGGAGTTCATGATGTCTGGGCAAAACTGTCGTTGCTGCTGTTTGACCGACTTTGCGTCCGGACGAATGTTGAGTTTGTGAAGTGCAACCTCGAAGTTTAGCCCTGGCATGTCTTCATAGCTCCAGACAAATACGTCGATATATTTCTGACGAGTTACAGTAGTGATTCTCGCTCTTCGTCTGTCAGACTTTTGCTCACGAAGATTGGTTTTGGAGAGGACTCATCGCCGAGGTCAACTTGCACGACCTCATCTTCAGTGTGAGGCTCTCTTTGTTCGAACTGCTTCTTCCATTGCATGTCTAGCTGTTGGGCCCACGGCTCTAACTCAAGAATTTTAGGAATCTTCTTCATAGGCGTCGCCGAATGCCATATTGGCAGAAAGACTTGCTTGAATACGTCTTCGATGCTGACATCCGAATCAGAAGTTGGTGATCCGGTTGAGTGTGAATGCCAGTCACATTCCTCATCTGAGCTTTCAGGGGTCATTGTAGGTGTAACATAACCTAGCCCACATCTGGTCTTGTTGTAGTAATCCCGTAGTTTCTCAGTCGGGATCGGCAACTGTAAGGGTAGCCGCCGTCCAGTACCGTAGTTCAAGCCTAACATAGTTTCCAGATCATATCCCTATTTTTGCTTTAGGTACTTGGCTCGGGAACTATATAGATAAAGGGGCAGTCTCTCGGTGTCGGGTTCGAGATCAACTTCTTCTATCCGGAAGGGCTGTGGATCATTCTTCCGATCGAAGATGATTGGATGATCCTCTCCCTCAACTATGCGGTAAGCGTCTTCTACTGGAGTAAGTTGATTTGCGATGTAGACATTTGTCACCTGTGTGTGTAGGTGGGTGCCTATACCGTGTTCCATGGCATACATTGTACAAAGCTTATTAAGCTCAAGGTAGTTCAAAGATAGCCCTTTATTGATGAAGTAAGGTATCTTTTCCAGTAGAATTACATCATCTGTGGATGGAACATCTGTGGAGCAGCCACATACTTGGCCAGCTCTGACTCTTCTTCGGCTACCACCTGTGTCAATGAAGACTGGAAGAATGACTTGGGCAGCTTAATCATCAGGGGCTCCACTGGTGGAGCAAAACGTGGAGTCGTAGGTGTACTAGCGACCCCCATTTCGGTGCTCGGTGCTAGGCGGGAAGTGGTTGGCCGGCTAGCAGTCCCCGGCTTAGCGTTCGGCTACCGATTCATTCTGGGAAGACGAATCGTCATCGGCTTGACAGAGGGATTGAGCTCCTCTGTCTGTTGCTGGCTAGCTCTAGGCAGCCTGATTGTCAGTGGCTCTGTTGTGGGCCTTGGCGCTTGGCCAGACCTTGGCAGTCGGATTATCATCTGCTCCTCATGCGCAGAGAGGCCGATTGTATCCTTACGCAGAGAGGCTGTAAGGGGTACAGTTCTGCCAGGTTTGCGGGCTTGGAGGTGGATCGTCAGAGGTTCTTCCGATTCAGTTGCTGCCTCAGTTTGAGCTTAAGTATCTCCTTCGACAAGGTACCTTTTTGATTTCTCGTACAAGTATGAGTCTGAGCAGTAGGATTCGACCCCTTTAAAGGGATCGATATCGGTAAATTCTGTCCTCACGAAGCCGTGCTTGTCGACGTACTAGAAACACTAGTGCAGTCTGGAAGGCATGAACATGTAATCGTGTATCCAAGGGCGCCCTAGGATAATATTGTAGGAAGTATCTGCATCTATGACATAACAGGTCACTTCTGATTGAAGATTACTGATTTGGCATTTCAGACGAATCTTTCCGATCGGATAGCTTCTGTCTGAATTGAAACCGCTGATGGCAGTGCTTGTCGGTGTCAGGCGATGTATTAGGATGCGCAGGAGGTACAACAGGCACTTCGGTATGATGCTTATGGAAGAACCGGGATCAATATACATATGATCCACCTTGATATCGCCAACGTATCCAGTATAATATAGAGGGCGATCGTGCAGGTTGGTCTTGATAAGAATATCCTGCGGAGTGAAGACAATATTGGGCATTGCACCTGTACAAGCGCTGTCTTGAAGGTCTGCAGACGAGTTCTCCAAAGTGAGATTGGACTGAGCCAGATATGCATCAGCAATCTTGAGTGCCTCATTCAATACGACGCGAACATCTTTAGAGAGACTCACGAGCTCGTATAGTGATAAATTGGCCGGTGTGTTGGCCAATTGTGCCAAGATGTCAAAGTTGTAGGGCCTCTCCAGCCCATGAGGCACCTCTTTTCGGAATGGTTTATCAAAGCGAGTCTCCTTCGGCCTAAGCTTGTCGGTCGTCGAGGCTGAGAAGGTCCTGGAGCATCAGCAGTAGCCGATTGATGATCTTCAGCCGAGTTACCCGGTATCGGTTAGGATTGTGCACCCGACCGGGTGACGACAACTGTAGCCTCTTCGACTTCTGCCGAGATTGTGCGGCAGGACTTGACTTTTCTACTCTTCTTCTTGCTGGTGGAGGGCGGTACGGACTAAGTCACTTCAAGTACCAGGTCCGGATGGACTCACATGACCTTCCCTCGCGATGTGGTGAGATGCACTAGACCAGCATCCTGGTCTCGGGGAGGTGGAAGGTTAGCAACCTCCATCTTCGCCGCTGGAGACGGGTACTACTCCCTCTTGAGTATTTGTTGGAGGGAAGCTGTCGAACTGTACTGACACCATGTTGGCTGCCACGGTCACCTCTTCGAAAGTAATGGTGAGGGCCTTAGAATCGATGAGATGCTGGATGTATCGCTTCAGTTGGAAGCAATCTTGCGTAGCATGGTGGACGTAGCGATGGTAGTGACAGTACTTAGGGCTCTCCATTTCTGCCGGTCGAGGTTTTCGTCTTGGTGGAGGGAGGTGAATTCTACCCCCTTGTATGAGCATATCCAAGATGGGTTTGACATGGCTGTCCTCGAAGGAAAAGGTCATCTGAGGCCACTGCTTTTCTGTCGGCTTTGGTTAAGGCTTCTGGGCTGTGTCGGCCACCATAGCCTGCTTGCCCTTGTTATCTTGATTGTTGGAGAAATTATCGCTGTTGTTGTTGTTGGCATTAGGGCGTTTACCCTTGTCTTCTCCTTCCGAGATGTGCAACCCCAGTTGGCGGGCTTTCTTCAACTTGTCTTCTGCGCTAGTGGCGCTGATGATGAAAGTCTTCCAGTCCTTAAACTGACTTTCGCCCGTCCAGAGGCTGATTGTGGGAAGCAGCCACTTTTGGTAAATTTCAATTAAGGAGGAATCGGGGTTGTCTGAGGGCAATTTCATCGCGGTTTGGCGAAACCGCTCAATGTAGTTCCTCGTCAGCTCCTTCTCTCCTTGAACAACGTCCATGAGGGTGGACATTGTCACATCTTGTCCTACCTCGTAGAACCTTTCAAGGAACATGTTTTTGAAGCTGACGAAGGAATAGATGCAGTTGTCTGGCAAGTTGCGGTACCAGTCGAAGGCGACCCCTTCCAATGCTCCAATGAACAACTGCGTAAGGATGGCATCATCATGATACAGATGGTCGATTGTGACTTCAAAGTAGGTGATGTACCTGCTTGCAGATGTCTTCCCGTCATACGGATTGATGTTGAATGGTTTATATCTTGGTGGGAAGGGGACATCTCTCCATGCAGAGTGATACGATTGTCGTATCCTGAGGTCTTGGGAAGTTTCTCGGGGCGTGAAACATGGCCCGGAGCTCCTGGACCTCTCGTCTCGCCTCCCTGGACTCACCTGTAACGGTGGAAGCCATCAACATAGGAGGATTACTGCCCGGGTTTGGCACAGTTGAGTTTGAGTCCGCATTGACCGCGGAACCCAAGCTTGTTTGGCCAGGCGTCCTTCCTTGCAGAGTCGGTAGGGCCGCTTTGATCTCGTCCACAGATTTGACCAAGGTATGAAGTATGGCCTCCAGAGTGTCGATGCGTTGGCGATCACTGGTACCGTCTTGGTTGCTGTCCGTCATGAACACCGTCCTCACATGAGGAGAAATGGAAGGAATGGTGGAGGACGTGCCCTCTGAGTCATACCCTTGTACAGAGAAGTCGTCAGGGTATGTGCGAATGTTCTCCTCTGGTTCGGACTCAAAAGGAGTGGTACCCCAGCTTCAGAGCTTGCCTCGTCTTGGGACCCGTGGACGTCCTCACGGGCATCCGGATCTACTGTATCTGTGGAGGGAATTGTTTCCCCTGGTGCATCTTCTAGGAACACCAGATTGTTGTGGACGTTCGGATGGGTGCTACCCCCAGCTTCGGCTACCCCCAGAGGTGCAGTTGACGAATCCCCAAGTGTTGAAGATTTCGTTTTAGAGCGGATGCCTTGAAAAACTCCTCCTGTGGTGGTTGTGGACGACCGCTTGGATGCGAGTTTCCTGGCCACGCTAGTCGAGATGTTTGGACTGGATACATTTGTTTTCTACCCTCTCCCCTGCCAGGGATCTTCACAGCAGAATTGCAGGAGGCGACGAAAAGTGCATCATCTTCTGAGCTTGGGTGTTACAATCGTTGGAAGACGGACCGTCGGTCTTCTTGTACTGCCGCATTGTTGCAGCAGCAGTTGACAATGACTTGGGTGCAGTGATGTCCATGGAAGGACTCTCTGCACATCAAAGCTTCTTCTTTTTCTTTGCGCTTGTGAAGGATCACGTCACGTAAGTCAGGTGCGTCCCGAGCAACCTTTACACCCGTTTTATGGGCCCGGGAATCTCGAGCATATGAGTGTGTTGGCACCATGTTTGCTCCCTGATTGTTGGAGACTCTTGGGAACCACTCTGTCCGTTTGCCGCCGGGGAACCACTATGTCCGCATGCGAATCTCTGCCGGTGATGGACAGCAGAGAACATTTCTTCACCAGAGCCAAGGCTACATCCGATCGTCCAAGGAGTAAGGCAGATCTGCCGTCGCTTTCCCGAGCCTCTATCGTCACCCCCAGAATCAAAAATAAACAATTGTACTTAGATTGCTGTACCTAGGTTTTCGTCCCTAGGCTTTCTTTGTACGAGCGAGTTTATATTGTGAAGTAAAAGTTCAGTCCTTCGATATAATTGTTCTGTCCTTTTATAATTAATGGAAAACACGATGGCAACTCTGCTGGGGACAAACTTCTCCACAGCTGAGAAGTTGGTGATGCAATCGGATACAGCCAAACTTGGCTCCACACAACAGAAGATGGTCGTCCGCTTCGACCAACAGGCGTTTGAAGAAATACTCTCCGACGGGAGCGCTGGCCCGGTCCAGAAGCGAACCCGTACGAAGAAAGCTCGCAGGGAGTGGAGGCCAAAATCATTTGCTCCTCTCCAAGCTCTGGACGGAGTACTCTCTGCTGTCCAAGATGGCGAAGGCAACTCTCATACGGCCCACTTCAAGCCATAGAGGACTCTGTTGTCCCCAAGTC